>JAWQFJ010022727.1:0-10992 GCA_034096865.1 Theodoxus fluviatilis | reverse complement strand
AAAAAAACAGCTAGAGTTAAACAAAATGCGACAGTGGCAATGTATACGTAATATGATTCCGTGTGGCTATATGTATGTAATATGGTTCCGTGTTGCTATATTTTTGTAATATGATTCTGTATGGCAATACTTAAGTAATATGATTCTGTGGCAATATTTATGTCATATGATTCCGTATGGTCATATATGTATTATGAATCCCTGTGATAATATCTATGTACATGTAATATGATTGTGTGTGACAATATTTAAGTAATATAATTCTGGGCAATACTGTGTATTTGGCTGATTATTCATCGTTATTTGATGCCTGTTTCACCAAATCGGAAGCATAACGTCAGAGAAACATGGAACACGACTCAACCACAACGCGTCGAGTTTTTCCTGCCTCTGATGTAATCAAGTGTGTAAAGTCCTGGAAATGGTGCAATACAAATTTCACACAGTATTATGTTCTGCACCCTGAATGCTTGAAGTGCGTGAATTCTTATGCGTCTACTGCCAGCGCGTCAACACTTTGGACTCCTCAGTCTGGACCTCCGACGTGGCAGCAGGCTTATCTGAAATGACAGCATTGAAATGTTGTGAACATGATTCTAATGTTTTCAATAGTTACGATGTTGCAGAGACAACACTTTCGTCGTTAATTTCTGACACGAATATATCTTCTTTACAGATATTAGAATTAAAGAGTTTTAATGTGGACATGATTCTCATGTTGTTTACATAATTACAATTTTGCTGAGACAAAATTTCTAATTCCGTCTTTTGGGCATTAAATCAGATGATTTGCTTATGTGTCAGAAGTTGTAATTACAAAGATGTATCCCACAACATAACACACACGCCCGTAAGATTTCAGTTATGTCGACAACATTTTAATCAGGGGTGGTCTACAGACTGAAATGCAGTGACTGTACAGGATGAGGACTATGTGGGGGGAGTAGGAAAGGAAACTTCAAAAACGTGTAAAGGAGCACAAAAAGCACACTTCACCGTTCGGGGAACACCTCCTCGAACACAAGCACCACCTCGACAACGGCAACATCAGTGTGCTAGACAGGGAGCAGAGATGGTTCCAGAGAGGAGTGAAGGAGACTATTCACATCGCAGCCCACAGCCCCACCCTGAACCGTGACTGCATGGGCCGACACCAACTACCAGCGATCTACTCTTCGCTCGTTCAGTCACACTGCGTGAGTTTACTCACGGGAGTGTGAACTGAACCCAGTTCTCTCTAGCCTTTAGTTTGCTGAGGAAGATCCTTGGATAAGGATCGAAAGCTACAAGTGAGTGGCTTCCTGTTTTTGTTTGTGAGACAAGAAGTATAGATCTGTAGCCATTAATTAGGTCCGTTTAGCAAAATCGGCTACCATACTCCAGGTTCATTTTGCTGAAAACACGTTTGAAAATGGAATCGGTGCCAAAAATCTGCCGAAGTGAATGTTCCTTAATATGTCACGATTTCGTGTGATTCAGCAGGCATGCTACTTTCTGGAGGAGCCATTTGTAATTGTATGGAGTTAATGGAACTTCGCTCTGTGGTTAGAAAACTCGGGTCACTAAAGAGGACATCGCATGTTCGATCCCCGCCTGAGAAGCTGAAACATTTTCTATTTCTTGCAGGATTTATGCTTTTCGTGAAGGTTTCCATGCATAGTAAAGCATCTTGTAAATATTGGAAGTAGATTCTCTGTGTCTCATTCATTCATTTTCATCTGATTAATGGATTTGTCTTTGTGTTCCAACTAACGAACCTCTGGATGCTTTAGTGCCGGTCTGCTGATTAGACTCAATCCGATTTACCAATTGCCGCTTGATCTCTGAAGGATTCATCTTATATGCTTCTTTCAGAGTGACCGAAGCGCTCGTCAGCCCCATTTTTATCTTCATTGATAAAATAAGAAGATACACCGGAGAGAACAATATACCACAAATTAGTGCTGCTGCTGCTGCTGGTGGTGGTACTGCTGCTTATTACTTTCGGGGCGAACGTCAACGAATGTGCTCTACTTTCTTTGATATCTGATTTTCCCCCAGTTCGCTCCACGTAATCAATCTGACATCAAGAGATACATGGCCTACGTCTCATTTCTGTAACGGCGTGCATTTTACTTCGTGCATCATGAAAGGGGAACTTTGTCTTGAAGCAAGGAGTTCGTTTTATCGTCTGATTTCCGTGCTGACATAAAGACTCGATCATTCAAGGACAAGAATGAAGAATTTTCACAGGACCAGTCCTGACGATTATTGTGTAACCGAGTGGACGGGGAAACGAAATATGGAAATAGGGAGAGGTTGAAAAGGGGATAGGTTTGATATGTTTTGAAAAAACCCAAATAGGAATAGGCTTTCACAGTATTAAAATTTAATCTGATACTAACGTGGTTATACAAAAGCACGATGGCAAACTAAAATAAACCAAGACAACACATTAGTCAGAGTATCCTAACCATAAAAACTAAAATGGAAAAATTAGACATAAATGCCAGCATCAAACAATGGAACAGTCCAGAAATTTAAGACATTGACAGTTTGACTTGTGACGTCAGAAAAAGGAGGGGGGGGGGGGGGGGAAGGCCAAAAGAGAAATGGTAATGACTTCGTGACCGAAACGGGGTTGATAATGCTAAACTTCATCTGGCAACTGTGAATGGGTGACCAGTATGCCATTTGAATACAGCCCGATAACTCTAAATTCCACCTGACAACCAAACCAACCAGTAGGTTATCCATGGAGAATAACACCTACAAATTAGCAACCAATAGAACATGAATGTCATCCTATCATGTCTATTCCTGTACAGGAGCAACTTAAGTTGTAGAATACTCTGACTCATCATAAGGTGGCCAAGCACATGTATCTCCAAATACATCTCCATCCAAGGCTTACACTCTGACACAATTATCTGGTTACTGGCAGTGATGGCCACTAACAACACAGCAACAGACTGTCAGATCCAACTTCCCATATAGCCATAGTATCGAACTATCCTGACTACATAAAAAACATAGCCTTATTATAAAGCCCTGGATGGTGGGTGTCTAGGGAGGGAAGGGAAGGGGAAAAGGGTGGTTAATGTGTGATTACAGAATGCCGTGGCACAATCCAGACATCATAAAGCATTGCAAAATGAAATGGCAAAATATTATCTAAGTCTGTAAGAGACTGAAACAGAGAGAAGTTGCACGGAAATCCTTCATTATTTATAAAAGAACAATGTAAGAGGGCGTGAAGAACATTTGTAGCAAGGGATTCCCTCAATTACCAGTAACTTTCAATAGAACAATGAAAGCTGGTTCTAACAGAACTGGACTCTTAACTGCCAACTAAGAAAGCAACTAGAAAACAATATTTCTCGACAGTTGGGAAAGGAAACCTCTCTCTCTCTCTCTGACTCAGATAGCTTAACAATCTCCCGGTCAGCCTCAGCATTAATTAAAATAACTACTAGAAAATTACAAACCAATTGATTTTCCAACATACCTCATTCCCATGGTCAGTTTAATGATGTCATGAATGACGTCAGAAGGAAAGAGTGCCTTGATTGCACACAGAAAAAAAAAGCAAAGAGGTCCTCGTCCAAAAAAGCCCTCGGAGCAAAGCATGTTTCTTCACCAGTGCAGTGAAAGTCTACACGCGACCATGCCTCGAATAAGCCCTGTGATCAGAATTCACACCACTCGAGTGCATGGGGCATGCGGCACGGGGCACAGGAGGCGAAAACAGCGGAAGGCGAGAACATCGCAACGGGAAAGGGGTGGGGCGAAAAAAGGGTAGAAGCCAGCCCGTGGGCGGGAAATCGGAGAGCCGAAGCTCGACATCCGAGGTCGAAAACTAACACTAACAGAACAAAACTAGTGATGGGTCATGGTGGCACAAAAGTGCACCTTGTCACAATTGGAATCATGAAAGATTAGAGCATCCCCTTCAAGAGTGATGGAGCTTGTTACCTGTGCGGTTCATCATTGGTAGATATTTATTGATAAATGGGGGTTCCCCTCCCTCTGCCCCACGAAAACGGTTTGACCAACGGTTCTTTGACTCCTTAACAAATTGTAACAGGCTTACATTGATGTAGTGCACCGGTAGCTCCTTACAGCAGACTGATCCATTACACTTTCAACAGTAACAGAGAAGTAAAGCGAAAGCAAGTAATTTCTGTTAACGTTTTTAAAATTGTGAAATGAAAGGAGACGGTGCATTTTGTCCATGAATATCACACACACATTATCTCTCTCTCTATCTATCTATCTATCTATATCTCTCTCTGTCTGTCTCTCTCTCTCTGTCTGTCTGTCTCTCTCTCTCTCTCTCTGTCTCTCCTATCCTCATGTACTCTTCAGAATTGTGGGGCCTCTATGACTGTTCAAATGGGGAAATCATTCACTTACAGGCCTTGAAACGTTTTTTACACTTACCAACTCAGGCACCAAACGTAATTACCTATGGCGAAACAGGCAGATTTCCTTTATTTATGAATGCCAGGATACGTGCAATTAAATATTGGTTACGAATCTTGCAAATGGACTCGACTAGATACCATCGTAAGGTATACAACATGCTGCTACAGTCTGGTGATAAAAATTGGGCGCAGGATATAAAAGCATTGCTATGTAAACACAATTTAGAAAATTTGTGGAGATTGCAATATGTACATAATGAGAAGCAATTCCTAAAGGAGCTGCGGGAACACCTAACAACCGAATATGTACAAGTTTGGTACAACTCCCTTGAAAGCAGTGAAAGGTATGCCTTCTATAGGCAATTCAAATGTGTTTTCAGTCGGGAACAGTATTTGTGCGCGATAGATCGGAGAATCCTCAAAGATGTATTTGTCCGCTTTCGTGCTGGTTTTAGCGATTTAATCATCCACAGACACTGCTTCACAAATGATCCTCAACGGTCTTTACTTTGTCCATCGTGCAATGAGGAAGATGAAGATGAGATTTATTTCCTGTTGAGATGCCCGGCATACGCAGATATAAAGCAGAATTATGTTTTTAATTTATTTGATCCTACTCAACGTGTTGATATTGCTATGGTGCTGGCATCCGACAATATCAATACGATAAGATCTGTGGCATTGTACTTGTTGCATGCATTTAAAAGAAGAAGAGATGCCGTCAGCACAACCAGAGTGATGTAAAAACAATTATGTTGTGATGGGCCAGAGGCCTAAACAAATAAAGTATTTCGTTCGTTCGTTCGTTCTCTCTCTGTCTCTGTCTGTCTCTCTCTGTCTCTCTCTCTCCCTTTCTCTCTCTCTCTCCCTCTCTCTGTGTCTGTCTGTCTGTCTGTCTGTCTGTCTGTCTGTCTGTCTGTCTCTCTCTGTCTCTCTATCTCTCTCTCTCTCTCTGTCTCTGTCTCTGTCTCTCTGTCTCTGTCTCTGTCTCTCTCTCTCTATATATATATATATATATATCTTTCTTTCTTTCTCACCCTCCCTCCTCCCCTGTGTGTGTGTGTTTGTGTGTGATTGTGTGTGTGTGTGTGTGTGTGTGTGTGTGTGCGTGCTTGCGTGCGTGTGTATGTGTGTATGCATGTTTTCGGGCGAGGGATGGGGGGGGGGGGGGGGGGGGGGGTAGGGATAGGGTGTTGCGCCCAGAGCGTTGGCAGCAGCACGGAAACTTCTCAGTTTTAATTGTCATGCAAATGAATCTTCTATGATGTCCAAAGTACAAGCATGTCCTTGATCATCGAGCACAAATAGTTTGAGACACTGAACACGTAGACTGACAAGGCATAGGAAAACAAGGCGACAGGTACGGTGAAATAGTGAAGGTTATGCATGCTCCATGACGTCTTTGCAGACATCTTGCACAATCAACTGGCACGGGGAAGAGCTGAAGGACAAAATCTTCGTGATAGTGCTGGCGGTGTGGTTGGTGGGCATCAGCGCTGTCGTCATGATCACTTGCTATATGCTGGTGTACCATACTTCCCGCATGGAACTTATCCATCGCTCTGCCCGTAGTGCCATCGATGCCGCCGTCACCAAGGTAACCTCTCTGTCTCTTTTATTACTTGTGTGCGCATGAACGTACGTGTGTCAAAATGCGTGAGTGTTATGTTTCTTTGCCAGTTAGAATGTCATTGTGAGAAAAGCGTATGCCCCATCACAATCTTCTTCACACGTCTTAACCAGCGACCTACAGCACAGTTTATTCGAATGGGCATTAGACCTGTTTTGCACATCAAATCCTTGATTATGTAAAACGCTGAAATCAAAATGACATGAGAAGTCTTGAGCGATTTGGTTTCGCTTGTCAGTAGGTTTCAATCGACTAGTCTTTTAGATATATACATGTAGACTAGCTTAGCCTCATTTTAGTTTTCCTAGTACAAAAGAAACACTATCATAATATTTCCCTCACTAAACAGCCTGATTTTCGTTTTGAACATCTCTTGAATCTTCACAAAGTGAAACTTGCAGGTCCAGAGGTTAAGTGAGCACTGTTAGCCGTAACTCTCACTCACAGAAAGTGTCCAGAGGGAGGCCGAGTTTCCTTTTGAGTCTTCTTTCTCTCCTGTATGAAACTGGTAGGTTTTTATCTTACTTTGTAGAAGAAGAAGAAGAACAAGAAGAATTGTAGTAGTGAAGGCTGGTGTGAACATCCACAATTTCACATTCTACACAGAGACATTTGCGTTCAGCTGAACTACATATCTATGATATACTTTTGCTCACTACCTTGGTTGCAAGCTCCTCCGCTTAAATCCATCATTTCAAACATTTGAAAATCTGTCGACTTTGACGAATACCATCTGTTCTTCCTGTCGATAATTTGCTTCTTTACAAAAGAGAGGATGGAATTTATGGCGTTTTCTAGTGGCTTACAGCAAAAACAAAATGTCGCGAGAAGACAATCTTACATTTCTGATGAGCGAAACAAATGCTATCGTTTAATCAATGCCAGTTATACAACCCACGGCGTCCGATAATCGCTTTATGAGTGAAAAAACCTGACCTGATGTGGTTTTCGCGACTTCCACCATGTCTTACTGCTGTTGGGGGGAAATGTGTTGTCCTCTGCACTATATTACCACCAAAATTCGAATTTCTTGTACCTCCCTGCGTTCCAGTGTAGTTATTCTCCTATGCCAAAGCCATCATTTCATTTCCTGCAAGCACTCACGAAATCCACAGAAAGTGTAGTGATTTTTGTATCTTGGGATTGCAAATGGATGAAGGCATTTTGTAAAATTCACCTTAAGTTGAATTTTTGGTTCCGGACTCTAAAAACAAGTCAATACTCCTTTCTCAGTGCTCATTAGATGGCTCGCATGAAGTGAATTTGTGTGGGCGCATTTTCCTTGTGCGTCGCCGACAAATAGAATTAGCCAAATGAATTTAATTTTAATTCGAGTTCCCTCATCTATTTCTGTACCTATCAAAATCCTTGCCAAATGTTTTTGCACTGACTTCAACTTTATTCATATGCTGACAGCCCATTGAATTGTATTGAATTTTGTGAGTATCGACAACAATTCATCAGTGTGAAAATTGTTTCCGAATTTAAATATTTCAGTAGAATATATTTGCCCTAGCTAGAGTCATAGACGAGATAGACTTGGAAAAGGATAATCTGTTATTACATTTTTCATGCACGAGTTTAGCGGTCATAGAAAATGTACATCAACACGTTCCTTGTTATTCAAGCAGACTTGTTCCCTTTAAGGCCAATTCTCACACAGCGAGCACATATCGAGCACATAGCGAGCACATAGCGAGCACATAGCGAGCACATAGCGAGCACATAGCGAGCACATAGCGAGCACATAGCGAGCACATAGCGAGCACATAGCGAGCACATAGCGAGCACATAGCGAGCACATAGCGAGCACATAGCGAGCACATAGCGAGCACATAGCGAGCACATAGCGAGCACATAGCGAGCACATAGCGAGCACATAGCGAGCACATAGCGAGCACATAGCAAGACCACTGCGAGCACATAGCGAGCACATATCGAGCACATAGCGAGAACATAGCGAGCACATAACAAGACCATTGCGAGCGTGGTCATCCAGCGACTACTGAGCGCATTCGTTGCACTGCCTGCGGGCGGTTCGACCGTCAATGAACACCTACTTGTTGGTGTGCATCGCGTTCCACAAAGCTTCAGTTTCACAGTACAAAAGCATCAGTTGGTCCACTGTGTCGCGATCAGCAAACCCGAGGATGTCGCCATTGCAGATGAGGTAATTGCACTACGTCACGCGCTGACTCTACAATGATTGGCTATTCGCCAGTGAACCTCTCGCTCAAAGTTGAATTGATTCTACCTGCTGCCAACGGTCAACAAAATGCACAAAAATGACACTGAACGGCAATTTTGCTCGTTTAGTCGGTTCGCCGAGCCGTTCGCTGACCGCTCGCTGTTGACTCGCTATGTGGGAATTAGCTTGAAAAAATGCCAACCACAGTCTCTCCTTCTATCAGGATGTACACATTGTGTTATATACATATATCTAAATCTACTGGAAATACTGCACTCCAAGAGGAAGAGGTTTTCATCATCGAGCAGGTCACAGAATGGGCAACTTGTAAGTGCTTTGTACATAACGCCAGCATGCTTTTGAAGACACTGTGCAGTCAGAGGAACAAGACAAGGAGCAAGACTGTTTAACCTTGATAAAGGACAATTCCCACTGAGCAAGCACATAGCGAGCGCGGTCGCCCAACGTCTGGTCGAACCGACGGAACCAGTGAAAGTGCAGATGTGTGTCAATTTTGTGCATTTTGATGCCGGTTGGCAGAGAGTAGAACCAGTTCAACTTCGAGCGAGCAGTTCGCTAGCGAGTAGCGTGTGACGTGGTGCAATTACTAAAATCTGCAATGGCAACGTCCTCGGGTTTTGCTGATTGGGAAGTAGTGGACCAACCGGTGCATTTATACTGTGAAAGTGAAGTTTTATGGAACACGGCACACACGAACACGCTCGCTACCCGCTCGCTCAGTGGGAATTGGCTTAATCATCAAACCTGGTCGCGAATGCGTCTCATTATTTATCTCTCTCTCTTCTCATCCCGTCAGTCTTCCCAGATCTATGTCACTCTTGTCGTCATTTTTATTCATCCACAGTGATCGCCTCTTAATTATCGACTGTGTACTTCCGTATACGTAATGTGGATTCATCCATCGATCAGACAGTCCGTCTTTCCGTCCTTATAGCTCACCTGAATCCATTCGTCCGCTCCTCGCTCATTCTGTCCACACAGTCTTCTTTCCGATCAAATTTATGTAGCGTTAGTGTGCATCACGTTGTGTTGGAGATTCCCGCCCTCGCCCCCGCCCCCCCCCCCCCCCCCCCCCCCCCCCTCTCTCTCTCTCTCTCATCGTCATTTGTTCATCTGCTATTGCTAATTCCATCCATTCTACCTTTTTTCTTTTCAGATGTGCCTGGTGTTTGTGCGTGACTTTATGACATGTTGGATGTTCATTCATTTGTCTCGTTTCTCCATCTTTCCATACATTTTCTCCCATTTTTTCGTTTGTCTGCCGTTTGGTCATTTCATCCCATCGATCATCTTTCTGGATTTGCCTTGTTCTGGTGTGTGCCTTTGTGATGTGCTGGATATTCATTTAACCACCATTCATCTTATTTCATCATCTTTCTGTCTGTAACAAAACATGGATTTATTCGTCGGCCATACACTCATTTCATCCACACTACTTTCTGCCCATCCAGATGTATCTGGTGCTGGTGTGTGCATTAGTGTTCGTGCTGGACATTCATCTATGCATCATCCGTCTCATTTCGTCCATCTTTTCATCCATATTCTTCCATGACTCATTCGTCCGCTTTTCACTCATCATATCCACCTAAGCTTAGGCCTATTCAAATACCTTGACAGTGCCGTACTTACTGCAACCCTGTGTCTTACATCTGTCTGTGCGTGTTTATCTGTCTGCGCATCAATTATCGTACTTGGTGAATATCTACGATGCCACTACCCTTCTGTGTGGCTGCATTGGTTCAACTTCTACAACGTGCCAAAGCGAAAACAAAAGTATTTACAGGAACTTCCCTCCCCTCTCATCTTGTCTAAAAGATAGTTACCACCAGTTCCTAGCAGCCACCCCCCAGGGTTTTCCCCTCTACCACCAGTTCCTAGCAGCCACCCCCCAGGGTTTTCCCCTCTACCACCAGTTCCTAGCAGCCACCCCCCAGGGTTTTCCCCTCTACCACCAGTTCCTAGCAGCCATCCCCCAGGGTTTTCCCCTCTTGCGTGAGTGCATGGCCAGTCCCCAAGTATATAGGACATTCTCATTAACGTACCCTGCAGGAGTTATCCTGTCGCGTGTTAGCTAGCTAATGATAAAGACTCACCCTCGAGGAACGACTTAGTCGCCCTAGAGGGGAGGGACAATTAGCCTAACAGAGTTTACAACTAAACTCAACCACCACTCCTTGGGGGGACACCACAACAATCAAGCAATGTTCAACCAAACACGTGAAAAGGGACCACTGAATCAGGGATAAATAAACAAATCAAAGTTTATTCAAACAATAAAACAACCAAATTCACAATGACGATCTAAATCATTTTAGTAAAGCGATTCCCGGTACCCCAAAACCTGAAATCAAAACTACACACAAGTAGCCACTCACGTCACCCTGTGATATAGGGAAAACCTCTTCCCATCACCAAATTTCCAGAACCTGGAATAAATTGTTTTAGGCAGTCTCAGGCCCAAAGCAACACACTCATTCCCACCACTCGTCCTAACAACGTTTGGCCAGAAACTGAAATCAAATCAGCAAACCGAACTGGCTCCAAATATACCTCCCACCACCACTCGTTCTGAGATGCCCCCTCAGAACGATAAGAGTACAAATGCACAAATGAAGTATAAAGAACACAAGGACAAATGACAACCGAGTCACTCCCACTTCAAATAGCAACAAATCTCCAAGCATTCAACAACACTCTAGTTTGTTGAATAACTATATCTGAAACTTCCCCAAAAGACCCAAATCCCA
>JAWQFJ010022726.1:0-12818 GCA_034096865.1 Theodoxus fluviatilis | reverse complement strand
CTCTCTCTCTCTCTCTCTCTCTCTCTCTCTCTTTCTCCTGTGGATTTCGTATACCAGCGCTAATAGAACACAGCACCAAAAACAAACCTCCATACCCCACCCCTCACTCTCACCCCTCAACCCCCCCCCCCCCCCGAAAAAAAAACCAGGTTGTTTTCCCCAGGAGGATATGATTGCAACCAGACGATCGATTGTGAATTATCCAGGAAAGGGCAGAGCACTCGGATTCAATGACAAATTAGGGTTTTGTGTGTAGTTGGTCGCGTGGTGCTTTCGTAACTGCAAAATCGAGACGCCATTAATTTGGGGTCCCATTCAACTGTGACTAGGAAAGAAGGGAGGAGACACAACTGGACGCTTTAGGGCAGTGACGACTCGCCAGAGGAGTCTGTAGGCATTACATTCCCACCACCACTGACGCCAAACAAGCTGTTGAATATTCATGATCAAACATCGACAACACAATGCAGGTTCCTGGATTGGCCGCGATAAGCGGCGAGTTGACAGTCATCCTGCCTACGCTAACGGCTTTATGTTTCGCTTGCAGGAACTCAAGTTAATTGTGCCTGTTATCTCCCTGCTCATTATTAAACCAGACGGGATTTTACCAGCAAACCGTCGCTTTTGAGCATTTTCTTCCACGGGTGAATGTGCAATGATGATGGGTGGTAATACTGACGGTGATTAAACCAGAGGCGATCCGGATATTGATGGTGCGTAAACATTAATATGTCAGCTGCTGTATTTGTTGCGTGTAGGTTGAATATGATACAGCAGTGTTTCACTGCCAGCCATTTAGCATCAACCGTGGGGGAAAAAAAGTTAACGAGCTTAGTTAGACAATTCACAATTAAATATACTTCATCGGGGAAAAAAACACCCTAAATTCTTTTCAGCGAGATGTAGAAATAGTCTGTCAGACGGACGGACGGACGGACGTTGGGGGCGGGCGGGCGGACAGACAGACGGGCGCGTGCGCGCGCACGCACACACACGCACACAGACTCACACAGACACACACAGACATACTGACAAACACAGAATCGCACAAACAGACACAGAGACACACAGACACATATACACAGACAGATACACTGACAGACGCACTGATAGACAGATTAACGACGGACGGACGAGCGGATAATCAGACGGACGGAAGGCCACTTAGCACGAGTAAACGCAAATCAAGTCACGGTGTCCCTAGTTATTCGCCTCTAACGAATCGCGTAGGGAGACGCAGTGGGTCAATTCTTACCCCGAACCCACAGGGAGAAGGGTGAAACGGAAGGAAAATGGACATGAGAGGCACATTATGCAAACAAATCTGGTGGAACGGAGGCATGTGGTCACACGTTCTGTCACCGCCGCTGCACCCGTGCAGACATCTTTTCTCGATTTGATTGGATTGGATTGGATTGGATTGGATTGGATTGGGTTGGGTTGGACTGGATTGGATAGGATTGGACTGGATTGGATTAGATTGGACTGGATTGGATTGGATTGGATTGGATCGGATTGGATTGGATTGGATTGAATTGGGTTGGGTTGGATTGGATTGGATTGGATTGGATTGGATTGGATTGGGTTGGGTTGGATTGGATAGGATTGGACTGGATTGGATAGGATTGGACTGGATTGGATTGGATTGGGTTGGACTGGATTGGACTGGATTGGGTTGGATTGGATTGGATTGGGTTGGGTTGGGTTGGGTTGGGTTGGATTGGATTGGATTGGGTTGGGTTGGGTTGGATTGGATTGGATTGGATTGGATAGGATTGGACTGGATTGGATTGGATTGGACTGGACTGGATTGGATTGGGTTGGACTGGATTGGACTGGATTGGATTGGATTGGACTGGATTGGACTGGATTGGATAGGATTGGAATGGATTGGATGGGATTGGACTGGATTGGATTGGATTGGATTGGATTGGATTGGATTGGAATGGATTGGATGGGATTGGATTGTTTGTGTTTTATGACCAATCAGCTTTTGTAGGCAATGGAAGGTCAATGACCACAAAAATTACGAAAGTCGGTTCGAGTAAGAGCAAGTGAAATCTCGACATAGTTATTCGCCTTTTAAGAATCAGGTGGGGAGAGGACTTTGGTCCTTTCTGACAACCAACCCACAGAGGTATTGGAGTTGTCTTCCCTGTCGAGCAGACTGGATTAAGGACAGATAAGGACGAAACTCTTAGACAAAGGAGCGCCGTCTCCTTGCCGTTCAAGCATGACCCCCATAGAAACTTCTCATCTCAAATCTTCGACGAGGCCCGCTCCACGTCACCTGTCACGCTCACGCAAGTCCCCACAAAGAAACCCTCCATTAAAGCCTAAATCTTACCAGTTCATGCTGATACACCTCCAATAGTAAGTCATTAGAAGGGGCAATGAAAACCGATTAAAAGATACACCTGCAACGCGGAGGTCGGAAAAAAGAGTTTGGATGAAGGGAGAAGGCGAGACCCGGGCGTACATGACGAAGCTTGTTCAACTCGTTCCATTACTGTGGCCACTCATGAGCGACAAATCTCTGCTAGAGTAGTTAGAAAACTGGGCTCTTGACAGGAGATATCCGTGCGCAGGATTTGAGATTGAGCTGTCCTGTTTATTCCTGGCCGTTTATTGATGGTAGTTGTCAGTAGTTCAACTTGTTTCTTCATGGGCCTTGGTAGCGTGGCTCGAGCAGAGACTATCCTCCTAAACGTGTCCCAAGTCGTCAGAATCCAGATTTGATCTGCTTTCATTGAAGCAGCTTTACCTACGGAGCTCTCCGCAGGCCGTAGAAATTAATGGATCTCCTTTTGACTCCATGCAGATCAAGACGCTGTTTGATAATTCCTGACACAGATGGATAGAATAAACAATGTCTAGTGTGTTTGACTGTAAACTGTGTCTAGTCTGCTTGACTGTATTATTACAAAGGTTTCGTTGTAAATGCAAGCGTTTTATCGGCTTCATTCGCAAAGAATATTCCAGCAGCCACCGATGTAAAGGAAAATAAAAACAACATGAGCAGACAAATAGGTAGACAGAAACACACTCGCACACGCGCACTCAAGCGCACACACGCACGCGCACGCGCGCGCACACACACATACACAGAGGCACACACAGGCACATATTAGACACTTAAACAAAAACAGATGGAGTAGACAGACAAAAACGGATAAAAAAGGGAAACAGTCATGAACACACTCATTAATACAGATACATAAACAAACGGGCATAAAAGGATGAAAGACACATACATTTAGACATACAGGAACCCATGCAGACATGCATGCACAAAAAGAGAAAAACAATCGTGTACATGCAAGTGGACAAACAGGAAGACATAGACAAAAAGGATCCGAACATTCGGAAAAGCACTCTTGAATGCACGTCAATATTTAAACATACACACTGTGCACTTTCATGTTGCGAAGCTTGGGGAGCAATAACTAGGTATCCAAGATCAAATGCATGTTAGCCAAATATCGTTTGTCAGATGTTTGGACATCACAGAACGAGCAATTATGCAAATTTAAGAGTACGAATCAATGAAGAGTTTACACAACAGAGGTGGCTAAAATTGAGTCTACGCTATTCCGTATATAAATAATTCAAGCTTGATTTTGGATCAAAATTATACCTATTAGCGCTGGATAGAAACATATTTAGAGACGGTGTTAGTATAGATTCAGAATGGGAATCAGTGAACTGTTCATTCATAGGGAGGTACAGTCGAGATAACTTTGAAACTGTGTGTCCAAATGCAGAGAGACATGAAGACGAAACGCATTTTCTCTTGCATTGTCCAGTTTTGCATGATTTACGAATAAGACATATTGTACGATTTGTTAGCGAAGACATGGAGGACCTTTCGAACAACTTTTTCTGTTACAGCGATACCTATGTGATTAGAAGGGTCGTCACTTAAATGCATCAATAAAAAGAAAGGAGGATATTAGTATATACTTACAAGAGATCACCGAGCCAAACTGTAGGCTTGTTCAGGAGTACAAAGCGCTGCATGAGCGCTTCATGTTGGCAATTGAGCGCTCTTTGCCTCTCCTGAACACCTACAGATGTAGTGCAGCGCTTCACTTGTTAAAGAGAAGGTAAATCTTCTGCGCCGCATGCTGTGTTGCTAGACGCTGAGAAAGTGTTTTCTTTGCCACAGACATCGTTTATGCACGTTAAAATGTATTCTGCATGAATAAAGTCCACTACTGTGTCATCCTTACTTGCCATTACTCGCACATACAGTACCCTTGGGGGAAATAAAGTCTGTCCCAGTCACAAAATGATGTTTCTGAGGGTTATTTTACGCATCAACGGCAAGTGCGGGATCGAAGACGCCATTTTGAAAATCGTGTGAATCACCTCAGATCTGTGATGCTGAGTAAATCACGCCCCAAAATTGCTGTTCAGGAGTGAAACACGTGCAGCGCTGTGCAGCGCTTCGCAGCGCTGCTCCTCCTTAACAAGCCTAGTGTGTAAGTGTCATATAAGTATATAGTTTAACTGGGTATTGTATTATAGTACCCTTAATGAGCCGCAATACTGGGCAATAAACTGGTTTGTTCTCTCTCTCTCTCTCTCTCTCTCTCTCTCTCTCTCTCTCTCTCTCTTTCTCTCTCTCTCTCTCTCTGTGTCTCTCTCTCTCTCTGTCTCTCAGAGAATCCATGCCGCCGCGGGTAAAATCCTTGGAAGGAGAAACTGTACACAACACTTTGAATTACTGTTGTATTAATACTCGTCGTGGATGTTAATCCATCTTTTAATGTGAATATCTATATGTATATCTATTTGTATATTTGAAACCTTAGATGGGTCGTCGGCCTGAATAAAGTTAATTAAATCAATCAATCAATCAATCAATTAATCTCTCCCCCCCCTCTCTCTCTCTCTCTCTCTCTCTCTCTCTCTCTCTCTCTCTCTCTCTCTCTCTCTCTCTCTCTCTCTCTCTCTCCCTCCCTCCCTCCCTCCCTCCCTTTCTTTACAAACACACACGCACACACTCGTACTTATTTACGCACAACAGAGCATTCGCATACTACACATTTGCGTACGTGAATGTGCATTGCGGACCTCACGGACTGTTACTGTTAGGTAATTCATAGCACAGGGTAAAATATTCAGGCCGATGTATTTCAGTAAAAATAACCATTGTTTAAAAACCTCATTCACCAAACTAGAATGAACATTCTCTGAGTTGCAAATCGGGGCGGATGATACAGACAGATTGCTTTGACAAGAGCTGCTGTCCATACAATCCCTTGCTGTGAAGAACAGCCTCGTTGGAAACATTCTTTCACGCGCCAAAGAGTATCGAGTTGCAGGAGATGGTTATCTGCCGACCTCAGAATGTCTTTCTCAACTCTTGGATCTGTCTGAACTTGTTACGAAGCGAGGTGGACATAAGAAAAAGAGAGGAAAGAATTGAGGAAGGAAGGGAGGGGGGGGGAGCGGGTGGTGGTGCTTGTGTTGGTTGAAGAAGGAAAAACGCGTGTTCCATAGATCGAGGAAGGGAGGAAAAGCAGGGGGAGAGGAGAAGAGACTTGAAATGAGATAGAGAGAGTTAGAGAGAGAGAGAGAGAGAGAGAGAGAGAGAGAGAGAGAGAATTAAACTGAACTTTATTCGCAGGCCGACTGCCCCTTTGAATAAATCACAGTACATAGTATTCATAAGAATGCGTTTTTAGTTTGATGAGAGAGAGAGAGAGAGAGAGAGAGAGAGAGAGAGAGAGAGAGAGAGAGCGAGAGAGAGAGAGAGCGAGAGAGCGAGAGAGCGAGAGAGAGAGAGAGAGAGAGAGAGAGAGAGAGAGAGAGAGAGAGAGAGAGAGAGAGAGAGAGAGAGAGAGGAGGGGAGGGAGGAGCGGGTAGAGGGTTGGGGACGAGAAGGGAGAGAAGAGTGTGGGGGAGAGATGTGGGTGTGGGTGTTTTAATCAGGACATTCACCACTACAGGGCGTGACGAACTATATACTCGAAACAACCCTCTCCTCCAACGCCTGCCCCCCAACTCCTACCCTTCTTCCACCTCAGCTCATATCCCCCACCCAGATCCCTCAGAGAGACAAGGTAATTGCTTTGGTCACTGATCCCCATCCTTGCCTTTGGTGTCCTCGCTCTGACGGGTAAGTGACGTGCACTGTCTTACTGGACTGGATTGGCAGTAAATCTTCCCGCTGTCGCAGCTCAGTGCTGCCTTTGTGGATCACTCGTCTTGTTAACGGGGACCTCTCTCCATGGACGCAAAACTTACTCTCATAAAGACGCCTAATGTGGATATGAAAAAATTAATAACCCACCACAACAACAGCAACAACCAAAACACCACACTGCAGATCATACCGGAAGATTCCTTTTTTAACCTATTGATAAGGAAGACGGAAAACGCCGAATAATTTCTGGAGGCGACACCTACCATTGGCCAGTGCGGCAGCAATGAAACTGTTGGTGATGTGGGAACGGTTTCCAGTTTCAGGAAAAAATGCCCTCTTACTCTTTTTAACTTCGCTCCTTCCTTTCCTGACAAAAGAGAGAAGTCACCGGTCCGTGACAAAAGAACGATACAAAATAGGCAGCCACTGAGCTGGCGACAGCGGGGAAGAATTTACTGCCACTCCAGCCAGTAAGACAGTGCACGTCACTTAGCCCGTCAGAGCGAGGACACCAACGGCTAAGGATTGGGGATCAGTGACCAAAGCAATTACCTGTCTCTCTGAGGGATCTGGGTGGGGGGATATGAGCTGAGGTGGGAAGAAGGGTACGGAGGTTGGGGGGCAGGCGTTGGAGGAAGGGTAGGTGTTTCGAGTATATAGTTCGTCACCCCTGTCGTGGTGAATGTCCGGATTAAAACACCCACAACCCACATCTCTCCCCCACACTCTTCTCTCCCTTCTCGTCCCCCAAACCCTCTCCCCGCTCCACCCTCCCCTCCTCTCATCTCTCTCTCTCTCACTCTCTTTCCTCTCAACTCTCTCGCTCCTGCCTCTTCGCTCCCTTCATCTCTCCTCTCTGCTCGCTCTCTGCTCTCCGGGGGCTCTCTTCGCTCTCTCGCTAGCCGCTTCTCTCTCTCTCGCTCTCTCTCGACTCTCCCTCTCTCTCTCTCTCTCTCTCTCTCTCTCTCATCAAACTAAAAACGCATTCTTATGAATACTATGTACTGTGATTTATTCAAAGGGGCAGTCGGCCTGCGAATAAAGTTCAGTTTAATTCTCTCTCTCTCTCTCTCTCTCTCTCTCTCTCTCTCTCTCTAACTCTCTCTATCTCATTTCAAGTCTCTTCTCCTCTCCCCCTGCTTTTCCTCCCTTCCTCGATCTATGGAACACGCGTTTTTCCTTCTTCAACCAACACAAGCACCACCACCCGCCCCCCCCCCCCCCCTCCCTTCCTTCCTCAATTCTTTCCTCTCTTTTTCTTATGTCCACCTCGCTTCGTAACAAGTTCAGACAGATCCAAGAGTTGAGAAAGACATTCTGAGGTCGGCAGATAACCATCTCCTGCAACTCGATACTCTTTGGCGCGTGAAAGAATGTTTCCAACGAGGCTGTTCTTCACAGCAAGGGATTGTATGGACAGCAGCTCTTGTCAAAGCAATCTGTCTGTATCATCCGCCCCGATTTGCAACTCAGAGAATGTTCATTCTAGTTTGGTGAATGAGGTTTTTAAACAATGGTTATTTTTACTGAAATACATCGGCCTGAATATTTTACCCTGTGCTATGAATTACCTAACAGTAACAGTCCGTGAGGTCCGCAATGCACATTCACGTACGCAAATGTGTAGTATGCGAATGCTCTGTTGTGCGTAAATAAGTACGAGTGTGTGCGTGTGTGTTTGTAAAGAAAGGGAGGGAGGGAGGGAGGGAGGGAGAGAGAGAGAGAGAGAGAGAGAGAGAGAGAGAGAGAGAGAGAGAGAGAGAGAGAGAGAGAGAGAGAGAGAGAGGGGGGGGAGAGATTAATTGATTGATTGATTGATTGATTTAATTAACTTTATTCAGGCCGACGACCCATCTAAGGTTTCAAATATACAAATAGATATACATATAGATATTCACATTAAAAGATGGATTAACATCCACGACGAGTTATAATACAACAGTAATTCAAAGTGTTGTGTACAGTTTCTCCTTCCAAGGATTTTACCCGCGGCGGCATGGATTCTCTGAGAGACAGAGAGAGAGAGAGACACAGAGAGAGAGAGAGAGAGAAAGAGAGAGAGAGAGAGAGAGAGAGAGAGAGAGAGAGAGAGAGAGAGAGAACAAACCAGTTTATTGCCCAGTATTGCGGCTCATTAAGGGTACTATAATACAATACCCAGTTAAACTATATACTTATATGACACTTACACACTAGGCTTGTTAAGGAGGAGCAGCGCTGCGAAGCGCTGCACAGCGCTGCACGTGTTTCACTCCTGAACAGCAATTTTGGGGCGTGATTTACTCAGCATCACAGATCTGAGGTGATTCACACGATTTTCAAAATGGCGTCTTCGATCCCGCACTTGCCGTTGATGCGTAAAATAACCCTCAGAAACATCATTTTGTGACTGGGACAGACTTTATTTCCCCCAAGGGTACTGCATGTGCGAGTAATGGCAAGTAAGGATGACACAGTAGTGGACTTTATTCATGCAGAATACATTTTAACGTGCATAAACGATGTCTGTGGCAAAGAAAACACTTTCTCAGCGTCTAGCAACACAGCATGCGGCGCAGAAGATTTACCTTCTCTTTAACAAGTGAAGCGCTGCACTACATCTGTAGGTGTTCAGGAGAGGCAAAGAGCGCTCAATTGCCAACATGAAGCGCTCATGCAGCGCTTTGTACTCCTGAACAAGCCTACAGTTTGGCTCGGTGATCTCTTGTAAGTATATACTAATATCCTCCTTTCTTTTTATTGATGCATTTAAGTGACGACCCTTCTAATCACATAGGTATCGCTGTAACAGAAAAAGTTGTTCGAAAGGTCCTCCATGTCTTCGCTAACAAATCGTACAATATGTCTTATTCGTAAATCATGCAAAACTGGACAATGCAAGAGAAAATGCGTTTCGTCTTCATGTCTCTCTGCATTTGGACACACAGTTTCAAAGTTATCTCGACTGTACCTCCCTATGAATGAACAGTTCACTGATTCCCATTCTGAATCTATACTAACACCGTCTCTAAATATGTTTCTATCCAGCGCTAATAGGTATAATTTTGATCCAAAATCAAGCTTGAATTATTTATATACGGAATAGCGTAGACTCAATTTTAGCCACCTCTGTTGTGTAAACTCTTCAATGATTCGTACTCTTAAATTTGCATAATTGCTCGTTCTGTGATGTCCAAACATCTGACAAACGATATTTGGCTAACATGCATTTGATCTTGGATACCTAGTTATTGCTCCCCAAGCTTCGCAACATGAAAGTGCACAGTGTGTATGTTTAAATATTGACGTGCATTCAAGAGTGCTTTTCCGAATGTTCGGATCCTTTTTGTCTATGTCTTCCTGTTTGTCCACTTGCATGTACACGATTGTTTTTCTCTTTTTGTGCATGCATGTCTGCATGGGTTCCTGTATGTCTAAATGTATGTGTCTTTCATCCTTTTATGCCCGTTTGTTTATGTATCTGTATTAATGAGTGTGTTCATGACTGTTTCCCTTTTTTATCCGTTTTTGTCTGTCTACTCCATCTGTTTTTGTTTAAGTGTCTAATATGTGCCTGTGTGTGCCTCTGTGTATGTGTGTGTGCGCGCGCGTGCGCGTGCGTGTGTGCGCTTGAGTGCGCGTGTGCGAGTGTGTTTCTGTCTACCTATTTGTCTGCTCATGTTGTTTTTATTTTCCTTTACATCGGTGGCTGCTGGAATATTCTTTGCGAATGAAGCCGATAAAACGCTTGCATTTACAACGAAACCTTTGTAATAATACAGTCAAGCAGACTAGACACAGTTTACAGTCAAACACACTAGACATTGTTTATTCTATCCATCTGTGTCAGGAATTATCAAACAGCGTCTTGATCTGCATGGAGTCAAAAGGAGATCCATTAATTTCTACGGCCTGCGGAGAGCTCCGTAGGTAAAGCTGCTTCAATGAAAGCAGATCAAATCTGGATTCTGACGACTTGGGACACGTTTAGGAGGATAGTCTCTGCTCGAGCCACGCTACCAAGGCCCATGAAGAAACAAGTTGAACTACTGACAACTACCATCAATAAACGGCCAGGAATAAACAGGACAGCTCAATCTCAAATCCTGCGCACGGATATCTCCTGTCAAGAGCCCAGTTTTCTAACTACTCTAGCAGAGATTTGTCGCTCATGAGTGGCCACAGTAATGGAACGAGTTGAACAAGCTTCGTCATGTACGCCCGGGTCTCGCCTTCTCCCTTCATCCAAACTCTTTTTTCCGACCTCCGCGTTGCAGGTGTATCTTTTAATCGGTTTTCATTGCCCCTTCTAATGACTTACTATTGGAGGTGTATCAGCATGAACTGGTAAGATTTAGGCTTTAATGGAGGGTTTCTTTGTGGGGACTTGCGTGAGCGTGACAGGTGACGTGGAGCGGGCCTCGTCGAAGATTTGAGATGAGAAGTTTCTATGGGGGTCATGCTTGAACGGCAAGGAGACGGCGCTCCTTTGTCTAAGAGTTTCGTCCTTATCTGTCCTTAATCCAGTCTGCTCGACAGGGAAGACAACTCCAATACCTCTGTGGGTTGGTTGTCAGAAAGGACCAAAGTCCTCTCCCCACCTGATTCTTAAAAGGCGAATAACTATGTCGAGATTTCACTTGCTCTTACTCGAACCGACTTTCGTAATTTTTGTGGTCATTGACCTTCCATTGCCTACAAAAGCTGATTGGTCATAAAACACAAACAATCCAATCCCATCCAATCCATTCCAATCCAATCCAATCCAATCCAATCCAATCCAATCCAGTCCAATCCCATCCAATCCATTCCAATCCTATCCAATCCAGTCCAATCCAGCCCAACCCAATCCAATCCAGTCCAATCCAGTCCAACCCAATCCAATCCAGTCCAGTCCAATCCAATCCAATCCAGTCCAATCCAATCCAATCCAATCCAATCCAATCCAACCCAACCCAACCCAATCCAATCCAATCCAACCCAACCCAACCCAACCCAACCCAATCCAATCCAATCCAACCCAATCCAGTCCAATCCAGTCCAACCCAATCCAATCCAATCCAGTCCAATCCTATCCAATCCAGTCCAATCCTATCCAATCCAACCCAACCCAATCCAATCCAATCCAATCCAATCCAATCCAATCCAACCCAACCCAATTCAATCCAATCCAATCCAATCCGATCCAATCCAATCCAATCCAATCCAGTCCAATCTAATCCAATCCAGTCCAATCCTATCCAATCCAGTCCAACCCAACCCAATCCAATCCAATCCAATCCAATCCAATCCAATCAAATCGAGAAAAGATGTCTGCACGGGTGCAGCGGCGGTGACAGAACGTGTGACCACATGCCTCCGTTCCACCAGATTTGTTTGCATAATGTGCCTCTCATGTCCATTTTCCTTCCGTTTCACCCTTCTCCCTGTGGGTTCGGGGTAAGAATTGACCCACTGCGTCTCCCTACGCGATTCGTTAGAGGCGAATAACTAGGGACACCGTGACTTGATTTGCGTTTACTCGTGCTAAGTGGCCTTCCGTCCGTCTGATTATCCGCTCGTCCGTCCGTCGTTAATCTGTCTATCAGTGCGTCTGTCAGTGTATCTGTCTGTGTATATGTGTCTGTGTGTCTCTGTGTCTGTTTGTGCGATTCTGTGTTTGTCAGTATGTCTGTGTGTGTCTGTGTGCGTGTGTGTGCGTGCGCGCGCACGCGCCCGTCTGTCTGTCCGCCCGCCCGCCCCCAACGTCCGTCCGTCCGTCCGTCTGACAGACTATTTCTACATCTCGCTGAAAAGAATTTAGGGTGTTTTTTTCCCCGATGAAGTATATTTAATTGTGAATTGTCTAACTAAGCTCGTTAACTTTTTTCCCCCCACGGTTGATGCTAAATGGCTGGCAGTGAAACACTGCTGTATCATATTCAACCTACACGCAACAAATACAGCAGCTGACATATTAATGTTTACGCACCATCAATATCCGGATCGCCTCTGGTTTAATCACCGTCAGTATTACCACCCATCATCATTGCACATTCACCCGTGGAAGAAAATGCTCAAAAGCGACGGTTTGCTGGTAAAATCCCGTCTGGTTTAATAATGAGCAGGGAGATAACAGGCACAATTAACTTGAGTTCCTGCAAGCGAAACATAAAGCCGTTAGCGTAGGCAGGATGACTGTCAACTCGCCGCTTATCGCGGCCAATCCAGGAACCTGCATTGTGTTGTCGATGTTTGATCATGAATATTCAACAGCTTGTTTGGCGTCAGTGGTGGTGGGAATGTAATGCCTACAGACTCCTCTGGCGAGTCGTCACTGCCCTAAAGCGTCCAGTTGTGTCTCCTCCCTTCTTTCCTAGTCACAGTTGAATGGGACCCCAAATTAATGGCGTCTCGATTTTGCAGTTACGAAAGCACCACGCGACCAACTACACACAAAACCCTAATTTGTCATTGAATCCGAGTGCTCTGCCCTTTCCTGGATAATTCACAATCGATCGTCTGGTTGCAATCATATCCTCCTGGGGAAAACAACCTGGTTTTTTTTTTCGGGGGGGGGGGGGGGGTTGAGGGGTGAGAGTGAGGGGTGGGGTATGGAGGTTTGTTTTTGGTGCTGTGTTCTATTAGCGCTGGTATACGAAATCCACAGGAGAAAGAGAGAGAGAGAGAGAGAGAGAGAGAGAGA
>JAWQFJ010022725.1:0-15000 GCA_034096865.1 Theodoxus fluviatilis | reverse complement strand
TGTGCAAGGGAGAGAACTTCAACTGCCTGTGTTGGAGTTTGTAAGGGAAGGGGATTTGACTTCCAGTGTTGGAGTGCGCAAGGGAAAGGTTTTTTACTTCCTGTGTTGGAGTGTGCAAGGGAAGGGTTTTTTACTTCCTGTGTTGGAGTGTGCAAGGGAGAGAACTTCAACTGCCTGTGTTGGAGTTTGTAAGGGAAGGGGATTTGACTTCCAGTGTTGGAGTGCGCAAGGGAAAGGTTTTTTACTTCCTGTGTTGGAGTGTGCAAGGGAAGGGTTTTTTACTTCCTGTGTTGGAGTGTGCAACAGAGAGGACTTTGACTTCCTGTGTTGGAGTGTGCAAGGGAGAGAACTTCGACTTCCTGTGTTGGAGTGTGCAAGGGAATGGGTTTTGACTTCCTGTGTTGGAGTGTGCAAGGGAGAGAACTTCGACTCCCTGTGTTTGAGTGTGCAAGGGAGTGGGTTATGACTCCCTGTGTTTGAGTGTGCAAGGGAGTGGGTTATGACTCCCTATGTTGGATTTGCAAGGGAGCGGATTTCGACTGCCTGTGTTGGAGTGTGCAAAGAAGAGAACTTCGACTTCATGTGTTGGAGTGTGCAAAGAAGAGAACTTCGACTTCATGTGTTGGAGTGTGCAAGAGAAGGGGTGTTGACTTCCTGTGTTGGATTGTGCAGGGGAGGAGATTTTGACATCCTGTTTAGAAGTGTGCAAGGAAGAAGGTTTTGACTTCCTGTGTTGGAGTAGCAATGGGGTGTGTGTGTGTTTAACTTCCTGTGTTGGAGTGCGCATGGGGAGTGGATTTTAACTTTCTGTGTTGGAGTGCGCATGTGAAGGGATTTTAACTTCCTGCGTTGGAGTGTGCAAAGGGGGGGGGGGGGGGGGGGGGGTATTTCGATTTCGTGCGTTGCGTCTGAAAGTGTCCAGAAACTTTTGCTCCCCTGCCCCCTGCTTGCCTCCAGCGAATGCGTCTACTATCGGACTCAGGTAGGGGGCCGAGTTTTATTTTGAAGGTCTTCAACGAGGTGTCCTCAGAACGGACATTGTCTTTGTCAGGGTTCCACGAGAGACGCTTTCTACGGGAAGGCAGCGTTGTCTGGCAGGCCGCCAGACCTGCGGACGCCAGGGTGCCATAGATGCGCGGCAGTAGCGACATTTTCTGTGTTAAGTCTTCTGTTTTTTCCCCACAGACCTAAACTGATCTCAACCCCAGATTCAGTGGGCACGATAAAGGAGGGATGTTAGTCACACCTCATTTCCAAGACAGACAGGGCTGTTTCAGAAATATTTTAACGCGAGCTATGTCCATGACACCGATACCATTCACATCTGCGTTTAGAGCTAAGTACACAGGGCAACGAGAGAAGAGCATGTTGTCTGAGACTGTCGGAGCTCTTTCAGATTGCACAGTTTGTAAATATCGGTTTACTTGTCTCGAACGCGTTCCCATATCGGCTTGGCGCTTTTGTTGCCATCGCGCTTCTCTCACTAACACGTGTGTGTTACTGCCAGGCGGACTGACAGCTGAGCAGGCTAGTTTTGCTGGCTTCTGACTGTCGCTATCATCTGCCCGCATCGCCCTTGGCTGCACGTCCTCACGTGACGCCAGAAACGCGTTGCTTACCCTAGGATCCTGCAAGGATCTTGCAGGAAAAGCGACGCGAGGGCGTTTCCCAAAGCTTCTCGCACACAAGGAGGTACTCGCTCTCAAGGAGGTTTGCCAAGGAAGCTTCAGAGGTACTTAACTGCGCCTAGCCGCGGAGGCCCGGATGACCCAAAATGGCGGAGACCGTACCAATTGGGTTGCCATTCATAGACGGCAGTGCCTGTAATGTGCTTCTCACTGTCCGAGAATGGAAAATAGAACATACAAGGACGTGTTTGTTATTCGAGTGGTCAATTGCATATTTTGAGGAGTATGTATAGATGCTATTCCTAGACAAACAATGTCGAAAAGTGTTTATCGCTGCATACATGAAGAACCGTGCATGTTCATTCTCTGAATTATGTCCCTTGATATGATCCAGAGTGTATGCGGCACACAGTTTTCGACAAAATTGTCTACAAGTGAACCCGGGTTGCTTTCTTTTCTTAGAAAAAATTTCCGTGCCATTCGAGATGTCTCCAAGGTATGTTCTATCAAGTGAAAAACTACTGTGATGTCTGCATCGTTAGTTACTTCGTCTATCGGCAACTTCTTCGCCGACTCTGGCTCCAGGATGCAGCCTTGTTCTCTTGGACTTCCACCTTGCCAATAAGGATTGGCCGTTGCCTAGTGGGCCGCCTCGTCTCGGCCTGGGACGCGAGGAGTTATTTGCCAACTAGGTAGGCCAAACAACGCACCCCCGGCCTTACACGCCTCGTGCCTTTGATCACATGGCACGGCTCAGGGTGGGGACCGATCGGGCGAAGTTTTCTTGGTTCCCAGCAACAACTGCGCTTGGTAGAGGCAACACATGTCATGGTGTATTCGGGTTGCAGTGATAACGAGTTTTAACGACACTGGGTGGGAGAGGGCACCCCATTAGTGCCGGGTGGCAGGATAAGCTGGTGACTCGAGTTGCACCCCGGGTATCGGTCACACCTCACTGCACACGCCACCAACGCCACCTACTTGCAAGGGGAGGCAACCGTGATGCCTCGATGACGACGCCCACCAGCTACAGCAGAGATGCGGCACATTGTGAGGAAAAGGATGCTGTTGCTGCTATTGCTATTGAAGTTTGTGAGAGAATAACAGTCAAGTCATTCCCAGCAAGGAGTAAACCACAACACATAATCACCTAGCACAACTGCCAATAGGTCGAGCTACTATGCCGCGTTAACGCTCCATTGTTTTCCCCAAAGAAACGCAGAAATGCTAAGATCATATTGATGGAGAATGAACAACAAGCGTTAACGCGCCTCCTTTAATATATTTTTTTATTAGAAAGACTGAAACATGTGAAAGATTGATGTAAAAGACGGAAATGTGTGAAAACCTGAAATGCGTGAAAGCCTTAAGTGTGCGAAATACTGAAGCAGACGAAAGAATGAAGTGAGTTAAGGAGTGAAGCATAGGGAGGAATGAGAACGGAAGGAGGAAAACGTTGCAAACTGCAGCGTGGAATTGATCCACTGGAACACAGCACACGTGGAGAGAGGACTTGCACTGGAACACAGCACACGTGGAGAGAGGACTGGGACTGGAACACAGCACACATGGAGAGAGGACTGGGACTGGAACACAGCACACGTAGAGAGAGGACTGAGACTGGAACACAGCACACGTGGAGAGGACTGGGACTGGAACACAGCACACGTGGAGAGAGGATTGGGACTGGAAGACAGCACACGTGGAGAGAGGACTGGGACTGGAACTCAGCACACGGGGAGAGGACTGGGACTGGAACACAACACACGTGGAGAGAGGACTGGGACTGGAACACAGCACACGTGGAGAGAGGACTGGGACTGGAACACAGCACACGTGAAGAGAGGAATGGGACTGGAACACAGCACACGTGGAGAGAGGACTGGGACTGGAACACAGCACACGTGGAGAGAGGACTGGGACTGGAACACAGCACACGTGGAGAGAGGACTGGGACTGAAACACAGCACACGTGGAGAGAGAACTGGGACTGGAACACAGCACACGTAAAGAGAGGACTGAGACTGAAACACAACACACGTTGAGAGAGGACTGGGACTGGAACACAGCACACGTGGAGAGAGGATTGGGACTGGAACACAGCACACGTGGAGAGAGGACTGGAACACAGCACACGTGGAGAGAGGACTGGGACTGGAACACAGCACACACCGAGAGAGGACTGGGACTGGAACACAGCACACACGGAGAGAGGACTGGGACTGGAACTCAGCACACGGGGAGAGGACTGAGACTGGAACACAGCACACATGGAGAGAGGACTGGGACTGGAACACAGCACACGTGGAGAGGACTAGGACTGGAACACAGCACACGTGGAGAGAGGATTGGGACTGGAACACAGCACACGTGGAGAGGACTAGGACTGGAACACAACACACGTGGAGAGAGGACTGGGACTGGAACACAGCACACATGGAGAGAGGACTGGGACTGAAACACAACACACGTGGAGAGAGGACTGGGACTGGAACTCAGCACACGGGGAGAGGACTGGGACTGGAATACAGCACACGTGGAGAGAGGACTGAGACTGAAACACAGCACACATGGAGAGAGGACTGGGACTGAAACACAACACACGTGGAGAGAGGACTGGGACTGGAACTCAGCACACGGGGAGATGACTGGGACTGGAACACAGCACACGTGGAGAGAGGATTGGGACTGGAACACAGCACACGTGGAGGGGACTAGGACTGGAACACAACACACGTGGAGAGAGGACTGGGACTGGAACACAGCACAAGTGGAGAGAGGACTGGGACTGGAACACAGCACACGTGGAGAGAGGACTGGGACTGGAACACAGCACACGTGGAGAGGACTAGGACTGGAACACAACACACGTGGAGAGAGGACTGGAACACAGCACACGTGGAGAGGACTAGGACTGGGACACAACACACGTGGAGAGAGGACTGGGAGTGGAACACAGCACACGTGGAGAGAGGACTGGGAGTGGAACACAGCACACGTGGAGAGAGAAGTGAGACTGGAACACAGCACACGTGGAGAGAGGATTGGGACTGGAACTCAGCACACGTGGAGAGGACTAGGACTGGAACACAACACACGTGGAGAGAGGACTGGGACTGGAACACAGCACACGGGGAGAGGACTGAGACTGAAACACAGCACACATGGAGAGAGGACTGGGACTGAAACACAACACACGTGGAGAGAGGACTGGGACTGGAACACAGCACACGGGGAGAGGACTGAGACTGGAACACAGCACACGTGGAGAGAGGACTGGGACTGGAACACAGCACACGTGGAGAGAGGACTGGGACTGGAACACAGCACACGTAGAGAGAGGACTGGGACTGGAACACAACACACGTGGAGAGAGGACTGGAACACAGCACACGTGGAGAGAGGACTGGGACTGGAACACAGCACACGTGGAGAGAGGACTGGGACTGGAACACAACACACGTGGAGAGAGGACTGGAACACAGCACACGTGAAGAGGACTAGGACTGGAACACAGCACACGTGGAGAGAGGACTGGGACTGGAACACAGCACACGTGGAGAGAGGACTGGGACTGGAACACAGCACACGTAGAGAGAGGACTGGGACTGGAACACAACACACGTGGAGAGAGGACTGGAACACAGCACACGTGGAGAGAGGACTGGGACTGGAACTCAGCACACGTAGAGAGAGGACTGAGACTGGAACACAGCACACGTGGAGACAGGACTGAGACTGGAACACAACACACGTGGAGAGAGGACTGGGACTGGAACACAGCACACGTGGAGAGAGGACTGGGACTGGAACAGGGCCAACGTAGAGAGAGAACTGGGACTGGAACACAACACACGTGGAGAGAGAACTGGGACTGGAACACAGCACACGTGGAGAGAGGACTGGGACTGGAACACAGCACACGTGGAGAGAGGACTGGGACTGCATCGCAGCACTCGTGGAGAGGACTAGGACTGGAACACACCATATGATGAGAGAGGACTGGAACTCACTCAGCACACGTGGAGAGAGGACTGGGACTGGAACACAGCACACGTGGAGAGAGGACTGGGACTGGAACACAGCACACGTGAAGAGAGGACTGGGACTGGAACACAGCACACGTGGAGAGAGGACTGGAAGACAGCACGCGTGGAGAGAGGACTGGAACACAGCACACGTGGAGAGAGGACTGGGACTGGAACACAGCACACGTGGAGAGAGGACTGGGACTGGAACACAGCACACATGGAGAGAGGACTGGGACTGGAACACAGCACACGTGGAGAGAGGACTGGAACACAACACACGTGGAGAGAGGACTGGGACTGGAACACAGCACACGTGGAGAGAGGACTGGCACTGGAACACAGCACACGTGGAGAGAGGACTGGGACTGGAACACAGCACACGTGGAGAGAGGACTGGGACTGGAACACAGCACACGTGGAGAGAGGATTGAGACTGGAACACAGCACACGTGGAGAGAGGACCTGGACTGGAACACAGCACACGTGGAGAGAGGACTGGGACTGGAACACAGCACACGTGGAGAGAGGACTGGGACTGGAACACAGCACACGTGGAGACAGGATTGGGACTGGAACACAGCACACGTGGAGAGAGGACTGGAAGACAGCACACGTGGAGAGAGGACTGGGACTGGAACACAGCACACGTGGAGAGAGGACTGGAAGACAGCACGCGTGGAGAGAGGATTGGAACACAGCACACGTGGAGAGAGGACTGGGACTGGAACACAACACACGTGGAGAGAGGACTGGGACTGGAACACAGCACACGTGGAGAGAGGACTGGGACTGGAACACAGCACACGTGGAGAGAGGACTGGGACTGGAACACAGCACACGTGGAGAGAGGACTGGGACTGGAACACAGCACACGTGGAGAGAGGACTGGGACTGGAACACAGCACACGTGGAGAGAGGACTGGGACTGGAACACAGCACACGTGGAGAGAGGACTGGAACTGGAACACAGCACACGTGGAGAGAGGACTGGGACTGGAACACAGCACACGTGGAGAGAAGACTGGGACTGTAACACAGCACACGTGGAGAGAGGACTGGGACTGGAACACAGCACACGTGGAGAGAGAAGTGGGACTGGAACACAGCACACGTGGAGAGAGGACTGGGACTGGAACACAGCACACGTGGAGAGAGGACTGGGACTGGAACACAGCACACGTGGAGAGAGAAGTGGGTCTGGAACACAGCACACGTGGAGACAGGACTGGGACTGGAACACAACACACGTGGAGAGAGGACTGGGACTGGAACACAGCACACGTGGAGAGAGGACTGGGACTGGAACACAGCCAACGTAGAGAGAGAACTGGGACTGGAACACAACACACGTGGAGAGAGAACTGGGACTGGAACACAGCACACGTGGAGAGAGGACTGGGACTGGAACACAGCACACGTGGAGAGAGGACTGGGACTGCATCGCAGCACTCGTGGAGAGGACTAGGACTGGAACACACCATATGATGAGAGAGGACTGGAACTCACTCAGCACACGTGGAGAGAGGACTGGGACTGGAACACAGCACACGTGGAGAGAGGACTGGGACTGGAACACAGCACACGTGAATAGAGGACTGGGACTGGAACACAGCACACGTGGAGAGAGGACTGGAAGACAGCACGCGTGGAGAGATGACTGGAACACAGCACACGTGGAGAGAGGACTGGGACTGGAACACAGCACACGTGGAGAGAGGACTGGGACTGGAACACAGCACACGTGGAGAGAGGACTGGGACTGGAACACAGCACACGTGGAGAGAGGACTGGAACACAACACACGTGGAGAGAGGACTGGGACTGGAACACAGCACACGTGGAGAGAGGACTGGCACTGGAACACAGCACACGTGGAGAGAGGACTGGGACTGGAACACAGCACACGTGGAGAGAGGACTGGGACTGGAACACAGCACACGTGGAGAGAGGATTGAGACTGGAACACAGCACACGTGGAGAGAGGACCTGGACTGGAACACAGCACACGTGGAGAGAGGACTGGGACTGGAACACAGCACACGTGGAGAGAGGACTGGGACTGGAACACAGCACACGTGGAGAGAGGACTGGGACTGGAACACAGCACACGTGGAGAGAGGATTGGGACTGGAACACAGCACACGTGGAGAGAGGACTGGAAGACAGCACGCGTGGAGAGAGGATTGGAACACAGCACACGGGGAGAGAGGACTGGGACTGGAACACAACACACGTGGAGAGGGGACTGGGACTGGAACACAGCACACGTGGAGAGAGGACTGGGACTGGAACACAGCACACGTGGAGAGAGGACTGGGACTGGAACACAGCACACGTGGAGAGAGGACTGGGACTGGAACACAGCACACGTGGAGAGAGGACTGGGACTGGAACACAGCACACGTGGAGAGAGGACTGGGACTGGAACACAGCACACGTGGAGAGAGGACTGGGACTGGAACACAGCACACGTGGAGAGAGGACTGGGACTGGAACACAGCACACGTGGAGAGAGGACTGGGACTGGAACACAGCACACGTGGAGAGAGGACTGGGACTGGATAACAGCACACGTGGAGAGAGGACTGGGACTGGAACACAGCACACGTGGAGAGAGGACTGGGACTGGAACACAGCACAGGTGGAGAGAGGACTGGGACTGGAACACAGCACACGTGGAGAGAGAAGTGGGACTGGAACACAGCACACGTGGAGAGAGGACTGGGACTGGAACACAGCACACGTGGAAAAAGAGCTGAGACTGAAACACAGCACACGTGGAGAGAGGACTGGGACTGGAACACAGCACACGTGGAGAGAGGACTGGGACTGGAACACAGCACACATGGAGAGAAGACTGGGACTGGAACACAGCACACGTGGAGAGAGAAGTGAGACTGGAACACAGCACACGTGGAGAAAGGAGTGGGACTGGAACACAGCACACGTGGAGAGAGAACTGGGACTGGAACAACACACATGAAGAGAGGACTGGGACTGGAACACAGCACACATGGAGAGAGGACTGGGACTGGAACACAGCACACATGGAGAGAGGACTGGGAGTGGAACACAGCACACGTGGAGAGAGAAGTGAGACTGGAACACAGCACACGTGGAGAGAGGACTGGGACTGGAACACAGCACACGTGGAGAGAGGACTGGAACACAGCACACGTGGAGAGAGGACTGGGACTGGAACACAGCACACATGGAGAGAGGACTGGGACTGGAACACAGCACACATGGAGAGAGGACTGGGAGTGGAACACAGCACACGTGGAGAGAGAAGTGAGACTGGAACACAGCACACGTGGAGAGAGGACTGGAACACAGCACACGTGGAGAGAGGACTGGAACACAGCACACGTGGAGAGAGGACTGGGAGTGGAACACAGCACACGTGGAGAGAGAAGTGAGACTGGAACACAGCACACGTGGAGAAAGGAGTGGGACTGGAACACAGCACACGTGGAGAGAGGACTGGAACACAGCACACGTGGAGAGAGGACTGGAACACAGCACACGTGGAGAGAGGACTGAGACTGGAACACAGCACACGTGGAGAAAGGAGTGGGTCTGGAACACAGCACACGTGAAGAGAGGAGTGCAACTGAGTCCCCATTTGGACTGGACCTGTCGCCTTCGCACTCTCGCCACTTTCCGCCCCCTTCCGTCTCCCATCGGAAATCAAGGGTGGGAGAAAGGAGAGAGACGAGCGGGGGCAAGCATCAACACTCGTGGCGGCCAATCAGCGTAGAACGACGAACGATAGATGGCGCTGGGGAATGTGAGTTCTAATGGCGGAGCGGGCCGAAGTCTGACGCTCAATGGGTGATCAATTATGCAGATGCAGAGCAAACAGACGGCATTTGCTCAAACAACACGCGGCCTTTGATCAGGCCGTGGCGAGGGGATGGGGGACGGAGATCTACTGGCGATGCCTGGAGATGAGGACGTGCTAAAACAGCCTTCCCCTCCTCGCCACCCGGACCCGCGTCCACTGTGTGATCAGCAGCGGTACGAGGGGTTAACCGGGTGCAGTCATCCACCCGAGTTCGAAACATTTGCACCGCCTGCACCCTGCCACTCTTTGTGAGGAGACGACGTGCCGGACTCTTCACCGGCAGGAGACGGCCAAGGAGGCAGTAGAGTTCCTGGCACCTAGGTGCTGGCAGCTCAAGCACGCTGTCCCTCATCTCCCCCTTCTACAACCCCTCCCCCCTCCCCCCTCCCCCCTCCCTCAGTCTTGCCTGTCCCCTTTCATTTCTCTTTGCCCTTGCATCAGCTTTGGCGCGAAGATCAACTCGAGAACAAAGCGATGTCCGACTTACTTCTCTCTCTCTCTCTCACTCTCTCTCTCTCTCTCTTCTCTCTCTCTCTCTCTCTCTCTCTCGTTCGAATTCTCTCTCTCTCTCTCTTTCTCTCTCTCTCTCTCTCTTCTCTCTCTCTCTCTCTCTCTCCGTCTCTCTCTCTCTCTCTCTTCTCTCTCTCTCTCTCGTTCGAATTCTCTCTCTCTCTCTCTCTCTCTCTCGTTCGAATTCTCTCTCTCTCTCTCTCTCTCTCTCTCTCTCTCTCTCTCTCTTCTCTCTCTCTCTCTCTCTCTCTCTCTCTCTCTCTCTCTCTCTCTCTCTCTCTCTCTCTCTTCTCTCTCTCTCTCTCTCTCTCTCTCTTCTCTCTCTCTCTCTCTCTCGTTCGAATTCTCTCTCTCTCTCTATTTCTGTGTGTTTATCGTGTCTCTTTCTCTCTGTGTTTCTTTTGCTCGCTCTCTCCTCTCTCTTTCTCCATCTCTCTGTCTCTGTCTCTCTGTCTCTGTCTCTCTATCTATCTATCTATCTATCTATCTATCTATCTATCTATCTATCTATCTATCTATCTATCTATCTATCTATCTATCTATCTATCTATCTATCTATCTATCTATCTATCTATCTATCTATCTATCTATCTATCTATCTATCTATCTATCTATCTATCTATCTATCTATCTATCTATCTATCTATCTATCTATCTATCTACTATCTATCTAGATATGTATCTGTCTATCTATCTATCTATCTATCTATCTATCTATCTATCTATCTATCTATCTATCTATCTATCTATCTATCTATCTATCTATCTATCTATCTATCTATCTATCTATCTATCTATCTATCTATCTATCTATCTATCTATCTATCTATCTATCTATCTATCTATCTATCTATCTATCTATCTATCTATCTATCTATCTATCTATCTATCTATCTATCTATCTATCTATCTATCTATCTATCTATCTATCTATCTATCTATCTATCTATCTATCTATCTATCTATCTATCTATCTATCTATCTATCTATCTATATCTATCTATCTATCTATCTATCTATCTATCTATCTATCTATCTATCTATCTATCTATCTATCTATCTATCTATCTATCTATCTATCTATCTATCTATCTATCTATCTATCTATCTATCTATCTATCTATCTATCTATCTATCTATCTATCTATCTATCTATCTATCTATCTATCTATCTATCTATCTATCTATCTATCTATCTATCTATCTATCTATCTATCTATCTATCTATCTATCTATCTATCTATCTATCTATCTATCTATCTATCTATCTATCTATCTATCTATCTATCTATCTATCTATCTATCTATCTATCTATCTATCTATCTATCTATCTATCTATCTATCTATCTATCTATCTATCTATCTATCTATCTATCTATCTATCTATCTATCTATCTATCTATCTATCCTACTATCTATCTATCCTACTATCTATCTATCTATCTATCTATCTATCTATCTATCTATCTATCTATCTATCTATCTATCTATCTATCTATCTATCTATCTATCTATCTATCTATCTATCTATCTATCTATCTATCTATCTATCTATCTATCTATCTATCTATCTATCTATCTATCTATCTATCTATCTATCTATCTATCTATCTATCTATCTATCTATCTATCTATCTATCTATCTATCTATCTATCTATCTATCTATCTATCTATCTATCTATCTATCCTACTATCTATCTATCTATCTATCTATCTATCTATCTATCTATCTATCTATCTATCTATCTATCTATCTATCTATCTATCTATCTATCTATCTATCTATCTATCTATCTATCTATCTATCTATCTATCTATCTATCTATCTATCTATCTATCTATCTATCTATCTATCTATCTATCTATCTATCTATCTATCTATCTATCTATCTTCTATCTATCTATCTATCTATCTATCTATCTATCTATCTATCTATCTATCTATCTATCTATCTATCATCTATCTATCTATCTATCTATCTATCTATCTATCTATCTATCTATCTATCTATCTATCTATCTATCTATCTATCTATCTATCTATCTATCTATCTATCTATCTATCTATCTATCTATCTATCTATCTATCTATCTATCTATCTATCTATCTATCTATCTATCTATCTATCTATCTATCTATCTATCTATCTATCTATCTATCTATCTATCTATCTATCTATCTATCTATCTATCTATCTATCTATCTATCTATCTATCTATCTATCTATCTATCTATCTATCTATCTATCTATCTATCTATCTATCTATCTATCTATCTATCTATCTATCTATCTATCTATCTATCTATCTATCTATCTCTCTCTCTCTCTCTCTTTGTCTCTCTCTCCATTATATCAGGACGTGCTATGTGGCCATGGCGGGCACAGAAGACCAACACGAGAAACTCGTGTTGCGTAACGTGGACACCCAGGGTACTGGCCACCCGTAATGGCGACGATAGCTTTACCTTGTACGTTTCTTGCTGTCGACGGCAAAGGATGACACAGCACGTGTATGAAAATTAAGTTTCGTTTTATTACCGTTTCAAACACTGTATGGGCAAGGTGTAATGCGCTCATTTCTTTGTGCACGAGTACACGCCTTTCTTTCAAATCGATGTGTGTGTGGGTGTGCATGCCGGCTGTCAAAGGGGAAAAATGTGCAGAGTCAAGACAGCAAGGACGGCTGCATTCGAACCAAACACCACTCCCCGCCATCTGGTACAGAGCGGCATCACACGGTCGTCATTTTACTCGGCCGTAAGACAAACATCACAGATGTTTCTCGGTGTTGTTTTACACCTATTAACACCTATGCAAATCCCTCACTCTTGCCTGTTGCGTGGCAAAACGCCCGCTTTGTCCTTGCCCTCTGTCACGTGTCGCGGCCGCGCGCCCTGGGCGTAAAATCGTAGACTCGCAAAGCCGTGATTACACGTAATGGCAACAAAACATAAGATTATTCCCCTGAGCATTTGCTACAAACTGCTTCTATCTCGACCATCAACACCATTTACATTTCTCTGAAAAGTGTCTTTCCTCACGCGTAGCCAGGCAAATGCGCATGCGTGGTCTTCCACATCGACGGCCTGACGATTTGCCACTCCCACGATGCGCAGTCTGGTGCGCAGTCTGGTGCGCAGTCTGATGCGCAGTGTGATGCGCAGTCTGGTGCGCAGTCTGGTGCGCAGTCTGATGCGCAGTCTGGTGCGCAGTCTGGTGCGCAGCCTCGTGCGCAGTCTGGTGCGCAGTCTGGTGCGCAGTCTGGTGCGCAGTCTGATGCGCAGTCTGGTGCGCAGTCTGGTGCGCAGTCTGGTGCGCAGTCTGGTGCGCAGTCTGGTGCGCAGTCTGGTGCGCAGTCTGGTGCGCAGTCTGGTGCGCAGCAGCGGCGAGGCTTGACAGCGTTCTTGCCCTTCCCGCATCGCTCCTGGCCCACGTGACATCACCGTTATGGTCACGTGACAACACCAAGTATTCACGTGGACCTAATCGACCCGGGGTATGCGCCATTTGCAGGAGGACGACGACCGGAGGTTACGTCAGACAAGACGACGCGAGGTGGCGCTGTCTTCAGCATGAGCATGTGATACGGAAAGCAGTGACGTCAGAATTTACGGAGAGGACTACTGTGCACTCGAACCAGTGGAAAAGGCATTTGAATGGCCAGTAGGGAGGCCAGTACAAAGATCAGAAAAAAATGCCAGTACAAAGACCAATGCAAAGACCAGTAGAAAAGCCAGTACAATGGTCAGTACGAAGGCCAGAACATTGGCCAGTAGAAAGGCAAGTGGAAAGACCTTTTCGTCGATCAGTACAGAAGACAGTGCAAAGATCAATAGAATGGCCAGTACAAAGGCCAGTACAAAGACGGGTAGAAATGATAGTACAAATGCCAGTACAAAGGCCAGTAGAATGACCAGTACAAAGGCCAGTAGAATGACCAGTACAGAGGCCAGTAGAATGACCAGAACAAAGACCGGTAGAAATGACAGTATAAATGCCAGTACAAAGGCCAGTAGAATGACCAGTACAAAAGCCCGTAGAAAGACCAGTAACCGGGCCAATGCAAAGACCAGTAGAAAAGCCAGTACAATGGCCAGTACGAAAGCCAGTACAATGGCCAGTAGAAAGGCATAGAAAGACCTTTACAAAAAGACCAGTACAACGTCCAGTACAAAGACCAGTACAAAAGCCAGTGGAAACACCAGTGAAAAGATCAGTACAAAAGGCAGTAGAAAGACCAGAGAAAAGGCCAGTAGGAAGACTAGTGAAAAGGCCAGTACAACGTCCAGTTCAAAGGCTAGTACACACGTCAGTACAAAGGCCAGTGAATAGGCCAGTACAACGTCCAGTTCAAAGGCTAGTACAAACGTCAGTACAAAGACCAGTGAATAGGCCAGTACAAAGACCAGTGAAAAGATCAAGTACAAAGACAAGTAGGCAGATCTGCAGCGTCCAAAGGCGGGACTGGCTCTTGCCCTGTGACGACTCGACGGGATGCCGGCGACACCACACCGCCGCTTAGTGTCTAATGACGTCACCCTACACGCCAGGCCTCCACAGCTGCCCGTCAATGGGGGACGGATCCCCACTGCGTTTATGGTGGCCGTTCATCACCCACCCACTGAAGTGTGGCCCCACTTGGCCCTCTCCCCATTCCACTCCTTGCAGGCGGTGGGACGCCCCTCTTACACCGCCATGATTCCACCCAAGTCCTCTACATGCGAAAAGTGCCGCCCCCACCCCCTTTCCCAAAGCGCGGTGAGGGCCGCCCATGCGAGACGGAGCTTGTGGGAGTGACACGTGCTCGTGTTCGTCTCATGGAGGTGACTCCCTGTGTGGGGACAAGTCAGGGTCTGGCAAGGCAGCCTTGGCGTTGGAGGGCGACTGACTCAAAAGGATCCGCTGTGGTCGTAGCAGACCCTCAAACATGACGTAGAAACGCACCACGTGCGTGTACAGGGTTTCCGACTCAGTCTGATC
>JAWQFJ010022724.1:5000-28298 GCA_034096865.1 Theodoxus fluviatilis | reverse complement strand
TCTCTCTCACGCAAAAGTAAGGGGGAGAAAGAAAAAAGAAAAAGGGAAATAGAAACGAAATAAGATAAAAGTAAGAAAAAAGGGAAAAGAAAAAGAAAAAAAGAAAGGAAGGAATGGGAGAGTATAATTGTGCGCCCCCCCACCCCCCCCCCCCCCCCCCCCAACATCATGTTCCTTATCCTGAATCACAACACAATCACAGGAAAGACCAACAAGAGACAGGCATGCACATCAACAACCACACTCACACAGCATACATGCACGATCATCAACGCATAACGCATGCAACTCCCCCCCCCCCCCCCTCCCCCCCACACATACACACTCACATGTTCATCCTTGTTGGCACAGACATAGTTCACACCATTCATAGTCCTTCCTGTCACAGTTCACAGCACTACAGGCAAACATATATGCTTTTTCTACATATTGTTACAAATCGAATGTGCGGAATGGTGTGTGCGTGTGATTAGGTTTTGACTGTGATTATTTTTAGCATGAGTTGGTGACGTACTGACTGAGGAGTGTTCACGTGTGAGCGAATGATCTGATTGATTGTATAATATTTGCTGGATACGACACTCGAGCGAATGAACCCCAAGGCGACGGGGTTCTTTGGTGTGGTACGAGTCCCAGAGACACTGGCTGATGCTCGGGGCTTTGCTGGCGGGGGCCAGTGAGCGAAGACTGTTGGGCGGGGGCCCTGAGAGCGCTTGCAGCGAGATAGTCGGCGGGGGCCGCTTGAGTGTCTGAAGACTGAGCGTCGGCGGGGGCCGCACGTCAACACCCGTGATCCCTGGCGTGGGATGGGGCAGTTGAGTTTTTGTGTGTTTGAATACACTCATTTATAACTCCGTGCTGGTGTTTGTGTTTTCTTGTTTATTTTTCATTTGTGCGGGCTAGGCTAACCTGAGGCCCAGTTAGCCGGTCCGTAACACATATCATGGCTCTTGAACCCCCAGAGTTCTGAACCGTAAAATAAGGACGGTAGTATCTGAGCATCGAATAGTTTAAAGAATACACATGTGTTCAGGCTACGAATACGCTACATAATTTTCAATAAGTGTATAGTTTTCTTCTTAGCTTTGACAGCCTGACTTTCGAGAGCTGTATTAATGGACAGTCTTGTGGTGAAGACAAATCCCAAATATTTGTAAGAATTAACCACCTCCAGGGCTCTCTACTGCTGAGCCTCCACCTTTCACCTTTTGCCAGATGACCTCCTCGCCGAAAAACCATTACCTTGGTTTTGTCTATGTTAATTGTTAAGCCAAGTGCTCTGGACACCTCCTGTAGATTGTCAATTTGGCACTTTAGTCCGAATGGAGTGGTTGACAAGAGCACTATGTCATCAGCAAACAGAAGAGAGTAAACTGAGGCCGTCCCATGCTGTGTGTGCAGTCTGCTCCCCAACAGACGGCAACGTCACAGCTCTTGGAGTCCTGCAGACCCTGATGGCACCAAGGAGATATTTACATGCATGCATGCAGGCAGGCAGGCTGGCAGGCAAGCAAGCAGGCAGGCAAGCAAGCAGGCAGGCAAGCAAGCAGGCAGGCTAACAGAAACAAACAAACATCCTTTCACTTTCAGATGGAAAAAAAACCGGACAGCAGTACACTCCGACCTTTGACCACTGGATGCTGGTGTCAGCAAAACTGCACTCTCTGCACGTGTCCACGCTGTTCACCACGGCGTGGACAAAAATAGCGTCGAACCACTGCAATGTTCAACCGTTTGAAGGATCCTTGAAATAAAAACTCATGAATTTTATGTATTCAGTTCAACTTATTTAGCGTGTCACTTTTCTACAGAAGACCACTGTCGTCGCGCCGTCATGTCGAAACGGCGAAAGAGAGTACCACCAGTCATCGATGTTACAAGCTTTCACGGTCTTGAATACGAGTCCCTGCTGTTCGCATCAGCTTCTTCCTGTTCGATGCCTACGTGTGCATGGCTTTAATTGTTCAAGCGGTTCGATGGTGTCCATGGTGCAACAGCCCTAAAACATTTGTGAGTGCTGAGGCAAGGAGACTGATGTCTTTAAATATTTTTCTAATAATGGTAACTGCCGCGCCTTTGAACTTGGAATGCGAAACGTTGGCTTCAGCGTTGATTACAAGGTCTCGTCTCCCAACCTGCCCGACTTCCAGGGAGAGAGGAATTCAATCTCCGTCACGTCATGCAAGGCGAGACGAGCGCGTTCGCGAAGGATCACGTGCACTCTCGCCGTGGAGTCAGTCTAAACTGAGGGACTGGTACGCCGAATTTTTTCGTGGGTGGCGCAGTTGTGGATCAGAATTTCTCCATCGAGAGAGCAAAGCCCTGGGAGTCCCGGGAGGAGAAAGCGTCGTGCCGGACAGCCGCAATCTTTTCCAACTCCATCTCCACAACGCCAGAAAACACGCACTCGTCCGCTCCACGCCGACGAGATTGAGACAATCCCGAGGCCAAGGCGGAGTCTGGGGAGAGCGACTTATGGGGAACGAAAAGGGGGACGACACCCCGGGTGTACGACAGGAACTTCCAATCAGAGGACGACCGGCGTCTTTGGAACAGCCTCGCAGTCCCAACGACCAGTTGCAAGAGACGCAGCAGGCGATGAAGACCGAGGAGTCTTGTGACGACAGCAACGGAGCTTCCACGCTGAAGGAGTTCCTCGTGGCTGCTTGTCCATTCCTGGCATTCCTGTGCGTCATTCTGTCCATCCTAAGGAATTTGCTCTCTTCTCAAGAACCTACCCTGCTTCGTGAGCGCCTGGGAAATCTATGAACAAGTTGAGCTAATCGGGATAAATCTGGGTTATCATAGATGTGTTGGACAGGAAGGATCTTGGATCATCCTGACGGACCTGAGACTAATTGCCGAAGGCTGGTACGTGGCGCTGTTGCGTAGTACATTCTGGAAATATTCCTGCAAGTCGCACATGATCGATTCCAGACGAGTGTTTTGCTTTAAGTCGCATTTAGACTGGCCTTCATGACGCTAAAGACCGATCTCAGTAGGATCAAAGAGTGTGTACATATTCAAAAACTTGTCTCTGGACCCAAATGCAGACCCACTCCACTGGACTCTACAGTCCCTGGCTGTGGCCCCTAGCTGTGGCCCCTGGCTTGATTACTGACTGTGGCCCCTGGCTTGGTTACTGACTGTGGCCCCTGGCTTGGTTACTGACCGTGTCCCCTGGCTTGGTTACTCACAGTGGCCTCTTGCTTCGTTACTGGCTGTGGCCCCTGGCTTAGTTACTGGCTGTGGCCCCTGGCTTAGTTACTGACTGAGGCCCCTGTCTTGGTTACTGACTGTGGCCCCTGTCTTGGTTACTGGCTGTGGCCCCTGGCTTCGTTACTGGCTGTGGCCCCTGGCTTAGTTACTGGCTGTGGCCCCTGGCTTAGTTACTGACTGAGGCCCCTGTCTTGGTTACTGACTGTGGCCCCTGGCTTGGTTACTGACTGTGGCCCCTGGCTTGGTTACTGGCTGTGGCCCCTGGCTTGGTTACTGGCTGTGGCCCCTGGCTTAGTTACTGGCTGTGGCCCCTGGCTTAGTTACTGACTGAGGCCCCTGTCTTGGTTACTGACTGTGGCCCCTGGCTTGGTTACTGGCTGTGGCCCCTGGCTTGGTTACTGGCTGTGGCCCCTGGCTTAGTTACTGGCTGTGGCCCCTGGCTTAGTTACTGACTGAGGCCCCTGTCTTGGTTACTGACTGTGGCCCCTGTCTTGGTTACTGGCTGTGGCCCCTGGCTTCGTTACTGGCTGTGGCCCCTGGCTTAGTTACTGGCTGTGGCCCCTGGCTTAGTTACTGACTGAGGCCCCTGTCTTGGTTACTGACTGTGGCCCCTGGCTTGGTTACTGGCTGTGGCCCCTGGCTTGGTTACTGGCTGTGGCCCCTGGCTTGGTTACTGGCTGTGGCCCCTGGCTTAGTTACTGACTGTGGCCCCTGTCTTGGTTACTGACTGTGGCCCCTGTCTTGGTTACTGACTGTGGCCCCTGTCTTGGTTACTGACTGTGGCCCCTGTCTTGGTTACTGACTGTGGCCCCTGGCTTAGTTACTGACTGTGGCCCCTGTCTTGGTTACTGACTGTGGCCCCTGTCTTGGTTACTGGCTGTGGCCCCTGGCTTGGTTACTGGCTGTGGCCCCTGGCTTGGTTACTGGCTGTGGCCCCTGGCTTGGTTACTGACTGAGGCCCCTGGCTTAGTTACTGGCTGTGGCCTCTTGCATAGTTACTGGCTGTGGCCCCAGGCTGTGGTCACTGGCTTGGTTGCTGACTGTGGCCCCTGGCTTGGTTACTGATTGTGGCCCCTGGCTTGGTTATTGGCTGTGGCCCCTAGTTTGGTTACTGACCGTGGCCCCTGGGTTGGTTACTGGCTGTAGTCACTGACTGTGGCCCCTAGCTTGGTTACTAGATGTGGTCACTACTGTGGTCACTGGCTGTGGCTACTGGCTTGGTTATTGGCTGTGGCCCCTAGTTTGGTTACTGACCGTGGCCCCTGGCTTGGTTACTGGCTGTGGTCCCTGACTAGGTTACTGGCTGTGGCTACTGGCTTGGTTACTGACTGTGGCCCCTAGTTTGGTTACTGACCGTGGCCCCTGGCTTGGTTACTGGCTGTGGTCCCTGACTAGGTTACTGGCTGTGGCTACTGGCTTGGTTACTGACTGTGGCCCCTAGTTTGGTTACTGACCGTAGCCCCTGGCTTGGTTACTGGCTGTAGTCACTGACTGTGGCCCCTAGCTTGGTTACTAGATGTGGTCACTACTGTGGTCACTGGCTGTGGTTACTAGTGACTCCATCCCACCCTCTTCTTGCTTTGCTCAGCCACGTCCCAACTGGAAAAAAGATACCTAGTTCCGTCGTTACCGTTCACGACAAAAATGCTAATCATCAACTTTCTAAAAATGAAGTTTTTATCCTGTCACAACCTCCTCAGAATCGGGACTGCAAATATACTGATCAAATATGTAAATCTTATTAAAATGTAAACTTCATTAACCGATTTATTTATAGTTTAGACCTTTTCCCACTTAAAGACCCAAGTCCCACTTAGAGACCCCACTTAAATACTCGTCCCACTTAAAGACCCAAGTCCCACTTAGAGACCCCACTTAAATACCCATGCATTTAGAAACCCAATTTAAATACCCAAGTCCCAGAGACCCCACTTAGAGACCCAAGTCCCACTTAGAGACTCCACTTAGAGACCCAAGTCCCACGTAGAGACTCCACTTAAATACCCAAGTCCCACTTAAAGACCCCATTTAGAGCCCATGTCCCACTTAAAGACCCCACTTAGAGACCCAAGTCCCACGTAGAGACCCCACTTAAATACTCGTCCCACTTAGAGACCCCACTTAAATAAATACTCGTCCCACTTAAGTCCCACTTAGAGACCCCACTTAAATATCCATGCATTTAGAAACCCAATTTAAATACCCAAGTCCCAGAGTCCCCACTTAGAGACCCAAGTCCCACTTAGAGACTCCACTTAGAGACCCAAGTCCCACGTAGAGACTCCACTTAAATACCCAAGTCTCACTTAAAGACCCCATTTAGAGCCCAAGTCCCACTTAAAGACCCCACTTAGAGACCCAAGTCCCACGTAGAGACCCCACTTAGAGACCAAAGTCCCACTTAGAGACTCCACTTAAATACCCAAGTCCCACTTTGAGACCCCACTTGAGACCCAATTCCCACAGAGAGTCCACTTAAATACCCAAGTCCCACTTAGAGACCCCACTTAGAGACCCAAATCCCACTTAGAGACCCCACTTAGAGACCCAAATCCCACTTAGAGACCCAAGTTCCTCACAGATACCCGTCCCACTTAGAGACCCAAGTTCCTCACAGATACCCAAGTCCCACTTTGAGACCCAAGTTCCTCACAGATATCCAAGTCCCACTTAGAGACCCAAGTTCCTCACAGATATCCAAGTCCCACTTAGAGACCCAGGTTCCTCACAGATATCCAAGTCCCCCTTAGAGACCCAAGTTTCTCACAGATACCCCACTTAGAGACCCAGGTTCCTCACAGATATCCAAGTCCCACTTAGAGACCCAGGTTCCTCACAGATATCCAAGTCCCACTTAGAGACCCAAGTTCCTCACAGATATCCAAGTCCCACTTAGAGACCCAAGTTCCTCACAGATATCCAAGTCCCCCTTAGAGACCCAAGTTTCTCACAGATACCCAAGTCCCACTTAGAGACCCAAGTTCCTCACAGTTACCCAAGTCCCCCTTAGAGACCCAGGTTCCTCACAGATACCCAAGTCCCCCTTAGAGACCCAAGTCCCTCAGAGAGACCTAAGTCCCACTTAGAGACCCAAGTCCTTCACAAAGACCCAAGCCCCACTTAAATACTCAAGTCTCTCACAGAGACATAAGCCCCACTTAACACAGAGACCCAATCCTAATTAAATACCTGTACCTCACAGAGACTCAAGTCCCTCACAGAGACCCAAGTCCCACTTAACACAGAGACTCAAATCCCAATTGACTCAAGTCCCACTTAACACAGAGACCCAAATCCCAATTAAATACCCGTACCTCACAGAGACCCAAGTCCCACTTAACAGAGACCCAAGTCCAACTTAGAGATCCAAATCCCACTTACAGCGGATACTCCATTCCCTCCGGAGTTTCCGACTCCGAACTGGAACCTTTTAAGGAAAAAACCACAAACGTTCTTAATACAATCAACTTTCTCCACCATGAAAACAGACGAAACACATGAACATCACTTATCCTCTACAAGGTTCCAGGAATCCCAAAAGTAATCAGACACGGTCAAGGGCAGTCTTGTATAGCAAAATTATATGGTTATCTTCGATCTTCGTGAAGCACGTGCAGCACGTGCAGCACAACTTCCTGTTGCGTTTCGTGGCCACTGCACGAAAAAACTGCGTTATACAGATCTTGAAATAAAATTATTAATGACACGCTGAAAAACAAACTAAGCGTCGGGATGTCACGTGCAGTATGCAATAAATCCGATGCCAAAAATCTAATGCCGGAATTTGCCGAAAATGCTAGAGCAACCGTCGATGCGGTTAGTTTTTATTTCTAAATGCTTTCTAAATAACTGTTCTTGGTTAGATCTCCAATGTTCATTCCGTTTAGTTTTCTTTCTGCTTCATGTAAGCAATGACTGAATGAACGAAATGGATGGGATGGATCGGATGAAGTAAGTTTTATTGCTTATCCGCTTGCGTAGGCCATGTAAGGCCATTAAGCATATACCTCACTATAACAGTTTAGAGTAAGCGCAAATAAAGTCACAATGTCCCCATTAACTCGCCTCTTACGAATCACATACGGAGACGTGGTGGGTCTACTCTGACCCCCAGCCCACAGGGAGCGTGTAAGCAACGAAGGATGGATGGATGGATAGTGTTTTACGGCCCATCAGCCTTGTAGGCTATGTAAGGCCATTAAGCACGAAAATAACAGTTTAAGAGTAAACTTAATCCAGTCACATTGTCCCTAGTTATTCGCCTCTTACGAATCTCGTGTAAGCAACGAACAACAAACAGCAATAATAAACAGGATAAATAGTTATTTAGAGTACAATTTTGTGTTGACATTTTCCCGTTTCATCGAAGCATGCAGTGAATTTATGTCTGTGCACGTAGGCCTATATGTGTGCGTATTCACGTCGTTGAGCTTTAAAGGAAGGGGCTGTTTCATGTTTAGTTTACAAATCAAAAGTGAATAAAATAGACTTAAACACAGTTCCAAGAACTTGAGAGATGAAAAACAAAAGAATTCGCTTGCAAAGAAAACTGAAATACACGTCGTTAGAGCTTTAAAGGAAGGGGCTGTTTCATGTTTAGTTTACAAATCAAAAGTGAATAAAATAGACTTAAACACAGTTCCAAGAACTTGAGAGATGAAAAACAAAAGAATTCGCTTGCAAAGAAAACTGAAATACACGTCGTCGCAATAAATTTTGGCGTCAGCGCTGAAGGCGTGGATGAACACGTCCTGTTGTAGGCTGGAGTGCTGTAGGCTGGAGTGCTGTAGGCTGGAGTGCTGTATGCTGGAGTGCTGTAGGCTGGAGTGCTGTATGCTGGGGTGCTGTATGCTGGGGTGCTGTATGCTGGGGTGCTGTATGCTGGAGTGCTGTAGGCTGGGTGCTGTATGCTGGGTGCTGTATGCTGGAGTGCTGTATGCTGGAGTGCTGTAGGCTGGAGTGCTGTATGCTGGGGTGCTGTATGCTGGGGTGCTGTATGCTGGGGTGCTGTAAGCTGGGGTGCTGTATGCTGGGGTGCTGTATGCTGGGGTGCTGTAGGCTGGGGTGCTGTATGCTGGGGTACTGTATGCTGGAGTGCTGTAGGCTGGGGTGCTGTAAGCTGGGGTGCTGTATGCTGGGGTGCTGTAGACTGGGGTGCTGTAGGCTGGGGTGCTGTAGGCTGGAGTGCTGTAAGCTGGAGTGCTGTAAGCTGGAGTGTTGTAGGCTGGGGTGCTGTAGGCTGGAGTGATGTAGGCTGGAGTGCTGTAGGCTGGGGTGCTGTAGGTTGGGGTGCTGTAGGCTGGAGTGCTGTAAGCTGGAGTGCTGTAGGCTGGAGTGCTGTAGGCTGGAGTGCTGTAGGCTGGGGTGCTGTAGGCTGGAGTGCTGTAAGCTGGGCATGGGGTGCTGTAAGCTGGAGTGCTGTAGGCTGGAGTGCTGTAGGCTGGAGTGCTGTAGGCTGGAGTGCTGTAAGCTGGGCATGGGGTGCTGTAAGCTGGGGTGCTGTAGGCTGGGGTGCTGTAGGCTGGGCATGGGGTGCTGTAGGCTGGAGTGCTGTAAGCTGGGGTGCTGTAAGCTGGAGTTCTGTAAGCTGGAGTGCTGTAGGCTGGAGTTCTGTAGGCTAGAGTGCTGAAGGCTGAGGTGCTGTAGGCTGGAGTGCTGAAGGCTGAGGTGCTGTAGACCCCTCGTCCCTGCGTAATCCACAGTGGCAGTCGTCTCCAGTTTGCTGCCAAGAAGCATCGTCGTCTGAACAGTTTGAATGAAACTACACACTCTGAATTGTACTACACACCACGCCCGAACTGAACTGCAGTGTCTCGATTAAACTACATAGCCTCAATTAAACTACATAGCCTCAATTAAACTACATACAGCCTCAATTAAGCTACACAGCCTCAATTAAGCTACACAACCTCAATTAAGCTACACAGCCTCAATTAACCTACACAGCCTCAATTAAGCTACACAGCCTCAATTAAGCTACACAGCCTCAATTAAGCTACACACAGCCTCAATTAAGCTACACAGCCTCAATTAAGCTACACACAGCCTCAATTAAGCTACACAGCCTCAATTAAACTACAAAGCCTGAATACACAAATCTGGACTGTGTAGCTTAGTCCAGACTGTAGTTCAGACTGACCGTAGTTCAGTCCAAACTGTAGTTCAGTCCAGACAGTATTTCATACAATGTAGTTCAGACACTGTCCGAACTGAACTACACTCAGTCCGAATTGAACCACACAGTCTGGACTGAACAGTCACTCTGAACTTCACACAGTCTGAACTAAACAGTCCAGACTGCACAGTGACAGAGAAACGGCATGTCTGGAAAGGATCGCTGTCCAACGTTCAACGAGCACCTTTGGTTCAGCGTGGCACTCAGGACGGATCTCCGGTGGACGCGTTGCGAGGAATGAAACTAACATCACATTACGGCCTTAGCTCGGGCAGACTGGCGGAGATGTGTCATCCAACGACAGCGTTAACGCACGGACGAAGATAACTGAATGCGAGTCAGCAAATAATCATAGAGCCAGAACTCGCAAAATAATTGCGGGTCTGCAAGAGTTACAGACAGGCCAGCGGCCGAGCGGCCGATGTTTGATGCCCATTGGATAAGCAGACCTTGATATTCAGAGCAACCCATAGACCCCTGCGCAGGATAAGGCCAATCTACGACCATGCGCGGAGTGAAGCAGGCGGCCTCAAATGTCACGTCGCTGAGCGGACAGGTGCTTGCCAAGTGTCAAATCGAGTCTCTCTGTCATTGTCGAGTTGTCTGAGCAGCTTCTGTGTGCATGTGGTGGCGGCATGGCTTCTCCGGCACGCGATGTTATACAGAGCAGTCAGAGAAGCTGGCAGTAGTAGGGGCCTTGCTTCCTCTTCCAGTAGCATACCAAGGCAAGGTTGAAGACACGCTGCAGCGTCACGTCGGCGTAGACGTCCAGGCTGTCCAGTTTGTAGAAGTGTATAGTGTCTCTCAAGGAGGAGGGCAGCGACTTGTAGATTCGCTTCTCATACCCGTCCAGGGGCCGCTTGTGGGGCGAGGGCCTCATCCAGAAGTCCTTGTTGGCCGCCAAGATGTGGGCGGCGTTCTTGGCCACAAGGGCTAACACCCTGGGCACCCAGAAGTCCTCCAGCGACCGGAAGGAGCTCTGTCTGCCGTAGTCGTAGACCATGACCACAGCGTGGACGTCTGCAAGGATGGCCGCGGCCTCCTCGTCAGTCACGTACCACTCCCGGCACGTCGTGCACCTCCAGCATGACGTCCTCCATGAACGGTTCTTGGATCATCACCACCTCCTCCAGCACCGTGGGCGTGTGCTGCGTAGGCACCGGCCGTCCGACCCAGGCCCGCACGATGGACGTCTTACCCACTTTTGGAGCTCCCACCACCGCCACTTTTAGTCGGATGGGAGTCATGGTTTCTGCGTCAGGCATGGCTAAAGACTGACGGTAAACAGCTGAAATGGCAGTATGGTCGATGTGGCTCGGCTGGCAGTCTGGTCGATGTAGCTGGGCTGGCAGTCTGGTCGATGTGGCTGGGCTGGCAGTCTGGTCGATGTGGCTGGGCTGGCAGTCTGGTCGATGTGGCTGGGAGGACGCGGAATGACAGTTCGTTCGCACGAGGCGAGTTTCACCACGGACGGGGGACGGATGTGGGAAAACTGCTCACGAGGTTTTGTCCCACGCAGCTCATGCTTTCCAGCACCTCCACGTGGACCACGTACGGCCTGCATGACGCACGAGTCACGCGTTTCTAGAGCTTCACGATTTCTTATAAGACTTTGTGGGATTTAGGTGATGTTTTAACATCAATGTTTCAAATGGACAACTTTACTGCATTTGGGCAGCTTCCGAATGATGTTTTTTAAAAACAAAACTACATAACTACGCTAAAGACCGCAGATTTATGTCTCCCCTTTAATGTAAGGAGAAACGGACATATTTCTAGTACTTCCATCTTTCATAATTATACGCACTTGTCTCCGCGTATGGCAGCTCCTGTAAATGGCACCGTGACACAACATGTGAGCATACATACAAGTGTGTGTGTGTGTGTGTGTGTGTGTGTGTGCGCGCGCGTGTGTTTATGCGCAAGCGAGCGAACGCGAGAGAGACAGAGGGTTCGATTGATTGATCGATCGATTGATTGATAGACTGATCGGTTGATTGAGTGATCAATCGATTAAGTGTTTCTAATTTTCAGTTGCACTTGCACGGTACAATGAAACAATAATTATTTCTCAAATTCAGTTACACCTGCAAAGTACAATGAAACAAAAAATGTCTCATATTGTTATTTACACTTGCAAGTGAAAATGAAACAGAAAGTGTATCACATTCTCAATTACTAGCAAGGGAACAATTTTGGGCCTCACTGTGGTTGTGCATAATTTGAATATTGCCACATGATTCTTTAACTTCAAATCGGAATGTGACAAATACGGCTCTAATTTTTTATCACGATGAAATTTTGGCACTGGTCATTCTAACGTGGTTGGGAAAGATCTGTCCATTATAAATGAATCACTGTGCAAATTCTGTTGTTCCAGCTCAGAGATAAAGATAGATGATAGACAGACAGACAGACAGACAGACAGACAGACAGACAGGCAGGCAGGCAGGCACGCACGCACGCACGCAGACAGACAGACAGACAGACAGACAGACAGACAGACAGACAGACAGACAGACAGACAGACAGCCAGCCAGCCAGACAGACAGACAGACAGGCAGACAGACACACAGACAGACACACAGACAGACAGACAGAGAGACACACAGACACACAGACAGACAGAGAGAGAGAGAGAGAGAGAGAGAGAGAGAGAGAGGGGGGGGGGGGGGGGGGGGGGGGGAGGGAGAGAGAGAGAGGACGGGAGGGAGAGGGGGTGGATTGGTAAGAATTAAACAATCTCTGATCATACTAAAATTTGTACAAATAGTGTACTGGAGAAACAAAATTGAAGAGGGGAACTTGTGATAACATAATGACAACTGCAGAGCACTTTAATTCGCAAACCTCCCCAGAGGGCGTGTAGCGTGGAAAATAGTGTCCCGTGGAAAACAGTGTCCGGAAGTCATCGCAGAGTTATCTGCTCGGGACGTGCTGAAAATTCAACTCTAAAAAGAGACGGCACCCGCCACTCCGCCTGACTGACTTGGCACGCCCGGGAAGTTATGCTAAGATCCGGCCGCGTTAATATATCTGCGTTTTGTGACAAACGTCTTTCTCGGCGGTACTGTACTCCATGCACCTTAACGGTCCGCGTGATTCGGGTGTAATCTTAAGCTAAACGACGTTTATTGGCGCTGCTGAAATGGTCGAAGTCGGAAACATTCGGAACGTCGTTTATCTTAAGATTACACCCGAATCATGCGCACCGTTAAGGTGCATGGAGTACAGTACCGCCGAGAAAGACGTTTGTCACAAAACTCAGATATATTAACGCGGCCGGATCTTAGCATAACTCCCCGGGCGTGCCAAGTCAGTCAATGGTCGCGTTTTATAAAACCAGACTACAAATAGACTACAGGGAGGTGACTCCCATATTATTTCCGGCAGGGGAGACGGCTTTGCACGGAGAAAAACTTTTTTGAACGCTACATCATGTGTTAAACTACACAAATGCACCAAAAACTCGTAAAGCAACTAATGCGTCGTTTGTCGGAATATATTCCATGCGAAGAACAGGTGCAGGAGCGGTAAATCGCATAAAGAGAGAGCCGAGCAGATAACTCTGCGATGACTTCCGGTCACTGTTTTCCACGGGACACTATTTTCCACGCTACAGGGCGCCACAACTTCTCGTCCATGATCTTTATACTTGAGTTCATTTTAGCGTCTGCTGGTCTGCTGGATGTCTCAGTGCAGATCGCGTACGCAGGCGTTCTATAGTTTGATCGAGATGAATTATAAAATGTATATGGTTGTAATTCCAAAACGATATAACAATAGCATCTACAATTTAATGGATTTTCCCTTTAGTAAAACCCCGACTTTGCACAAAATTTAATCAGAATCCTTTTGAACTTGTGTAGTTATTTTGCCAAACAAGGCAGCAACAGTAGCAGATGCCACTCACTCGCTCGCCCTCTCGTGCTGTGGTCGTGATCTCGCGCGAGGCTAGATGGAGGATAAAAATAGACTACGGCTTAGGCGCTGCATGAATTGTGCGATTAAAAAAAATCGTTATATGGTTGTAACTCCAAAACGAGATACCAGATAACCTGCCAAATTTAATAAATTGTGTCTTGGGTAAAGCCCTTACCTTGCAGCAAATTTTATCAGAATCCGTTTCGACCTTTGTGATTTATTTAAGTAAATTTTAACCGAATGATTATCTATCTATATATATAACTATAATGAGTAAACGAACAAACCCAGAGTAACACACTGCTTCCTTGGCGGGGTAAATGACATGCACAGAAACAAAACATGACAGACATTCATATATTTAAAAAAGGAACATGCATGTACGGGCCAACGCCTCTTGATGTGCCTTGTCGCAACAAAAAACTAACGTGTGTCCAAACATAGTGTGCGTCGATACTTTCATTGGACGATATTAATAGATCTGACGTCATTTTTCCCTCAAATGTTTGTTGCGCCATGCTGATTGGACAGTTGGTTCACGCCTTTCTACAAGTGGATCATAGAGGTTTTCCCAGTTATGTTTACTTCAACGGATGATTTTCCCGATTAATACAGGGGACGATTTTTGTTACAAAAAAAGTGTAACCAAACATAGAATGGAAATCCATCTATGGACAGATCGGGAAATTCCCGGTCGATTAAAATGACAAGAAGCGTTTATGTCGACAAAAATAAAGGTCGACTCACGGGGTTACATGATGCAGCATAAACGCTGGGAGATTAGGCATCCCTTCCCTCCTTTCCCCCTTAACTTGCGACATGCCTTCCTTCCCTAAAACCGCCTCTCCCCTCTCCCCCCCCCTCCTCCCCCCTTCTCCCCCTTCCCTCCTTCCCTCCCTTCCTCCTCCCCCCCCCCCCCCTCCCTCCTTACCCCCCTCCCTCCTTCCCCCCTTAACTTGCGACATGCCTTCCTTCCCTAAAACCGCCTCTCCCCTCTTCCCCCCCTCCTCCCCCCTCCTCCCCCTTCCCTCCTTCCCCCCCCCCCCCTACCTCCTCCCCCCTCCCTCCTTCCCCCTCCTTCCCCCCTCCTTCCCCCCTTCCTTCCCCCTCCCTCCTTCCCCCCTCCCTCCTCCCCCCCCCCCTCCTCCCCCCCTCCCCGTCAGCCTGATCACTGGTTGTCGGGTCCTTGGGGTCCGCTCAGCCAAGGGCGGCCTCTAGCAACACTGTGAGAAGGATGTACAAAGGACACGCTTTTAGTTATCGCTTTGTCGAGACATTAGATGAAGGTGTGGCAAACTTTGATGTCGGATAATGCTTGAGAATATTGCGACTTTTGTCTTTGATTATGAGCAAAGATTATATATATTTTTCATCACCAGGCTGTGAATTCCATGAAGTTGACCCAGAGTAAGATAACCTTTATTGGAATAAATCGATGCGAGGCTTAGGCAGCAGAACATTTTCACGTCCTATTGATAATGACTGCTCAAACAAAATTTGGTACTCAGCCATCTTTTATTATTTTCAAAAGCGCACACTTATTGAAATGTAGATGCATCTGTGGAGGCAAAATATGAAGAGTTTCCATTTTTTTGGAGTTCTGAGTGATTTAATTGTGATCATGAGCTTTGAGAAACTTCTGTACAGTGAATTAACTCTCTTCAATTAGCTTCACTACAGTTATCATACAATGTTGATGCGTAATTGATGTGTGATAAGATGTGAGCACTGAAAAAGAGTGTCTACAAAGAGCCTTAGCTTTGATAGTAGAAATAGATTACGATATATTTTTGCACATCAGATCTATGCGCGAGTTCTAGTCTACCTGTTTGAGAATCATCACTCCAAGCACTTGATGTTTTTTCACTCTTTCCATCGGCCTGCATGAAGAGTGAGAGGGAATCACAAAAGATGTAGTCGATGTTTTTGCCTTGTGTTTATCACCATGCACTTGGTTTTGGATGAGTTGAGGACTGCATAGTTTGAAAGACACCAGCAACATATTTCATCTAGACTATCTTGGAGTTTATCTGTCACAGGAATGAAATAACTACGTTGTTGTAGGACCACGAAAAAGCTAATTTATCCAACAGTGCGCCGTAATAATCAAATACTTTTTTCAAATCTAGGAAGATAGATCCTACACTTTTTTATGTGCTTATGTCGTTCAGTCAGGGGTCTCGTCAGATGGATGATGCTGCATGACAGGAGTAATTTGGTCGGAAGCCTTACTGGACTGGGTGAAGAGATTGTGCCGATCAAGAAATGCCAATGGATGTTTTTGAACGTGCTTTCCAATTGGTTGTGATAATGTGTGTGTGTGTGTGTGTGTGTGTGTGAGAGAGAGAGAGAGAGAGAGAGAGAGAGAGGGAGATAGAGACACAACGACACAGAGAGACAGAGACAGAGACACACAGAGAAAGACACAGGCAGAGGCAGAGGCAGACAGAGAGAGAAAGAGAGAGAGAGAGAGAAAGAGAGAGAGAGAGAGAGAGAGAGAGAGAGAGAGAGAGAGAGCGAGAGAAAGACACACAGAGAGATAGATACAGTGTTCAAAAAAAGTAGGGGATATTGAGTTTGAAGCATAAAAATCAGATGAATCTTAGAGGGCAGGAATTATTTATTGATGGTCATGGATAGCCACCCCATTGCCCTACATTTTCACACCATTGACCTAGTTCCTGGATGCTCGTGCAAAAAAGTAAATTAACGCAAGGCAGTTTGGGGTCAATGCCCCATTTTCACACAAAGGTTTTCTGCGTCAAAAACACGTGCAAATCGAATAATTTGACTGTACTCACTCCTGGCAAGTGTGTTCTAGCCACACAGTCGGTCAAAACTTCAGTTGAAATCATGCAGCGGCTAAGAGAAGACCAAAGATGGGTCGGAGTCGGAATGCTACAGACCGGAAGTACGCAGGTGAACGTGGCAAGACACCTTGGTGTTTCACAGTCTGTCATCAGCAGACTGTGGAACCGTTACCGTAATACCGGAGAAGTTGTCGACAGGCCTAGAAGTGGGCGACCAAGAATAACCACCCGTCGTCAAGACTTGATCATCACCAATCATGCTCAACGAAACAACACCCAAAGTGCTACCCGGTTGAGACAACACCTCCAACGGGTAGCAGGGGTTCAAGTCTCCGCCCAGACCATCCGAAACCGGTTGCACGACGCTCAGGTGAACGCCTTTAGACCGCGGATAGTGTTGCATCTCACACCACGCCATCGCCAAGCAAGAAGCGCCTGGTGCCGCATCCACCAACGATGGACCAGGCGCCAATGGGGTGACGTGATGTTTTCAGACAAATCGAGGTTCGAGCTGGACGCTGGACTTCAACGATGGCCGGGTGCGGGTTTGGAGGCATCGTGGAGACCGTTATCATCAGGACAACATGATTGCTCACCACCGCTTTGGACGGGGCAGCGTTATGGTGTGGGGTGGCATCACCAGCACTGGCAGAACGCCCCTTCATGTGTGCCAGGGCAATGTCAATGGTGTCTACTACCGGGACAACATCATTGATCCACTTGTTGTGCCCTTTGCACGCCGCCATGGGCCGGGATTCATCTTGCAGGACGACAATGCCCCAGCTCATCGAGCAAATGTCGTCAGGAATCACCTGCAAAGACGGCAGATCAATTCCCTGCCATGGCCATCGATGTCCCCCGACCTGTCCCCTATTGAAAACCTGTGGGACTTTCTGGGGAGACGTGTCCGGGATGTCGTTCCAGCTCCCCAGAACCTTCAGCAGCTGGCCCTTGTCCTTCAGCAGGAATGGGCTGCAATTCCTCAAGCAACCATCAGGCAGCACATCAACAGCATGAGGAGGCGCTGCACAGCCTGTTTGACCGTTAACGGAGGCCCAACCCGTTATTAGAGACTTTCAGAACTTTTGTTATTTTTTTAATGTCACCCTGCTTTGAGGGGAAGCGTGTAAAAAGTCACGTGACTAATTTTGTTGTTGATTTTTGCTTTGAAAATGTTGTTAACATGCTGTTGCATCCATAATGAAATAAAGCAAGTCTCTGATTATAAACGGAATTTGGTTATAGTCTCATTTATATCAATATCCTCTACTTTTTTTTAACACTGTATTCCCAAAATTCGTCGTGAAAACTGTCGGGCCTCAGATTTGATCCAGAAGTCTTCATTACAATCAATTTCGCGAGTCACGCTGAACTATTCTGCCAGTCCATGGACATTACATTATATATTGGATCCATGGCCAGTCTGAGTGTATGGCCGCGTTGCTGTTGGTAGAAGGGGCTCTCCATTGGTCGTGTCCGCACTACGTCCTGGGATGACGTCACGCTTGTGGATGCCACACTCATTAGGAGATCATGAAAACGTCCCCTTTAGTCACTATAGTTCCTGGAACAAACAGCGAAACACTGAAGTCTTGTCAGGGAGTTTAACGTTTTATTTCTAGGAATTCTACTTGCAATTGCATTCTTTCTACAACAACGGCGTGTGTGGGAAAGCCGCATCAAACATATCTAATAATGAGCTAAGTTAAAACTAGAATGTACAAAATCAGCGTCCTCTGAAATTGGATACATGCATTGTCTGTGGAAAAACTCTGGTAAAATGGTACACTGGAAAGGAGTTTCTGTTTTAGCAATATCAAAATGAGATTTCTCTCCCTTTGCGGGTCTCTGTACAGGCAGGACTGACTAGAAGCCACGTGGTAGATGGGAGGTGCAGAGCCGTGAAACGGAAAATGGCTGCAAGAACCAAAATCTCGGAGTGATTTAATAAGACGATCATTCAAAGTATGCCAAATAGAAACACATACACATACGCACACGCACACGCACGCGCACGCACACGCACGCACACACACACACACACACTTTATAACGAATGCATAAAATCACACAACGTACATAAACACACACACACACACACACACACACACACACACACACACACACACACACACACACATTAAAGCACATTAAAAAAAATATTAAAAAACACACACATTAAAACACACAACACACACGCACACACGCACGCACGCACGCACACACACTAAAACACACAATGGGTCTTCCATGGCCCTGCAGAGTAGAAAGAAGTCCGGATGTGGCCGTCTGTGCCGGACTGGAATCAGTCGTAAATGCACCAGACCGACATCGTCATCGTTGTCGTCATCGTCTTCTGGGCCCGAGGGGAGAGAGTCACGAGCAGCAGCCCTTGTCCCTGGCCCCCTCGACCTTCGTCCTGGCCTTCCTGGCCTTGACCCGAGTCCCTTGGGGCTCGATTTGGGCGTTCTTGGAGAAGATGCCACCCCCACTGCCCCGCGCTTCCCATACGGTGTCGTTGGTGCCCTTCAAAAGGCAATCCTCTCTCTCGTTCCCCACCTTCTTTCTCTCGGGGAAGAATGAGTCTGGCAGTCTCTGCTCTAGATGCCGTCCCTTCTGGCAGCGCTGGAAGAGGACGTCTCGCAAACGTTCCAGCGCCACTTCCGCCCACGCCAGGAAAATTGTCGAAGCTTTCCTCGCTGTCTCCAAAGTCAACGAGCTCAACTGCATCCTTGAACTTGCCCAGGCTGTCAAACAGTTCAGCGTCGGCCTTTTCGTTCGTCCTGTAGAAGTCTCTTCCGGCTCGGCCACGGCCCTTGTTCCGTATGAGGAACTCCACTCGGTTGGACCCGAGGTATCGTCGAACCCGAGGCAGTCACACAGAGGAGATGACGTCACGAGTTTCCTGCTGTCTGGTGCGGTCGTACACCATCACCACTGCGGCTGTGTCCTGCAGGAAGATCTCGGCGTCCTCGTCACTCACCTCCGACTAGGGGTCCATCACGTCCAGGATGAAGTTGCCGCCCTGCCCTTTCAGCTCCACCGTGTACGTCGTCACACTCGACTCGTCCGCGTTGACGCTGAAGAGGGGCTTGCCCGCCCACGCACGCGCAATCCTGGTCTTGCCCACCTGGAAGGCCCCCACCATGACTACCTTGAAGTAGGGGGCGTCCTGTGCCACGGTCAGGACGTCACGTGAGGGAGTACGGCGGATGGGAATGCCGACACAGTGTTCGAGGTGGAGGAGTGGCTGTCTGCCGGTGCCCACACAGTACCAGCAGTCAGACAAGGAAAAGTGCGTACACGGTCTGCACTTGCTTGTGTCACCCGTTGTGACCGTGGTTCTCTCTACGTCAGGCGTCCAGAGAGTAATCAGTGCGATAACGGATTTGAATTGTTGAAGGCGTCAAGAGAGTATTTAGAATGACGGACTTCAAAGTTTGAAGACAGCATTTCATTTTATGGTAAGTGTGCCTTTGCGTCCAACAGTGTTCATGAGGCAGACACTCTGCACGGACTTCTCGTGTCCAGCTCGAAGTTGTTTGTGACTTGAGGCCAACTAATGGATGAGTGTGTTCTGCAAGAAAATTGCGTCGCTGAAGATTTCACATCCCCTAGTGATGTCCTTGTACGAGAGACAGAAAGGAGATAAGTCGAATGGCTGTATAACTATAAGTGGGTTTTTTTTATAATCATTTATCTGTTACGCGTTTGATGGAGTAACCTAAGCTCGCATTCCAAAATTGTAGAACCTACTGCTGAAGTGTTGTGTGTGGATCCAAAAAGCTTGCGCAACTGTCCTTTGCACTGACTGTCCTATGCACGGACTGTCCTTTGCATTAACTGTCCTTCACACTGACATGTCGCGCTCACCAGTGCTTCGGACACATGCCGGTCATTCTGTGCACTGGTCAGTGTGAAAGTGCATAGGACAGTCAGTGCATCGGACAGTCAGTGCATAGAACAGTCAGTGTGAAGGACAGTTAATGCAAAGGACAGTCCGTGTATAGGAAAGCCAGCGCGAAGGACAGTTGCGGAAGCTTTTTGGCTCCACACACACTTCAAGTGTAGGTTATAACATTTTGGAATACGAGCTTAGCTTACTCCATCAAACACGTAACAGATAAATGATTAAAAAACCAACATCACTTACCCAGCCTTGCACGAGCAATGAGGATGGTTGATCTTCTGCTTAGCAGCGTCAAGATGGAAAGAAAGTCGATACATAATGTGCTGCTTAATTTTTCTCGCATTGATCTGAAGAGTGAAGCACCGAGCTGTCACCTCTACCGTTTAATCCGCTTGGTAATAGATCTTAATTTCGTCTAAATAACATGAGTAGTATTTATTCATACCCCTGTCTATCACAGTCTGAGAAATCTTCTCAATGTCTGGCAAAAATGAGACACAAATGCTGTCCAGAATACAATGCAACGAGTTAGTCGGCGTTCATTCAGAAGCCATTTTGGCGCTTGCAACTGTTACCACGCGAGATACAGCGAGAAAGGGACGTGGATGTGGAGTGGGTCGCCATTCCATCAACTGACTACTTGCATCGTAAAAAATCCTTCTTTATCCTTTCACCAATGTTCTCGAAATTCATCCTTATCAAAACTCTACTCGCAAATGACGTCACGTTGTTGATGACGTCACACATTTTGCAATTTCGCCATTCCATGAATCGAGTATTTGGGGAGGCGCTCTGGAGTGTACGACCTTAAAAAACCACTTTCTCTTCAAGCCTTGATTCTGAAAATTTGATACATTCAATCGGACCTAACTTCCAGTAAGTGTGCAAAATCTCAAGGAAATCCGTCCAGTAGTTTTTGAGATATAAGCCGTTATGTCGGGACAGACAGACAGACAGACAGACAGATAAAAACCGCTGGCGCTGAACCTCCAGGTTTTGGCATTAATTTTTTTTTTAATCGGGTTAGAACCTGCAAGCTCTCGAGAAAAGAGGGGGAAAACACACACACACACACAAAAACATAAAAAAACAGGACGGGTTTGAACCCGCAACCTCTCGAAAAAAGAGAGAAAAAAAAGTATCAGCGCAGAATCGGACCTGGTCATGCATGACCAAGAGTCTAACGCTCTACCAGCTGAGAGAGAATTGATGTGGCGGAGTGCTTGTAAAGCATTTATAACGTTCTTTTCCGTGGCCACACGAGTAGCTAAATCTCAACCGGCTGAATAAAAGCAAAGGAGTCTGTGCGGGGGTGAGTCTCAGATCTGCATTTCAAATTTAACATTACTGCTCATTGCTCGTGCAAGGCTGTATAAGTGGTTTTTTTTAAAATAATTTATCTGTTACGTGTTTGATTTGATGGAGTAACCTAAGCTCGCATTCCAAAATCGTAGAACCTACTCTTGAAGTGTTGTGTGTGGAGCCAAAAAGCTTGCGCAACTGTCCTTCGCACTGACTGTCCTATGCACGGACATTCAGCGTGGCTGAGACTAGTGAATATAGTCTCAGCAACAGGTTGGTCACGTGATAGCCTTAAATCTTCCATAACATGCATACCACCGTTCTGAACACAGAGTCTCGGCCACGCTGAATGCCATATCACATCGTGAGTGTATTCCTCCGCTTGTTGTGATACACTCGATACTGGCAGCCATGTTTTCGTCAATTCATTTTCTAAACATCGATTTCCCATGAATGTAAAACTTGTATGCGGTAAAATTCGAATCACAAGAGTGTAATATTGTGAACTCTACTAATTATAAGGACTTTGAATACAACAGCAATATTTATACTTCATTGAGCGAGTAAGGCAACCAATCCCGTCTGCATAATCTTCGATACACACAGAAACCCACTGAGTGCTTTTGCTGATGAGGAATCATTAATTTAATGTATGCTTAGAAGGATAAAACTTAGAAAAACTGCTTCTGAGCTATCCGATAATATCGAACTTCGGAATCGGACGGATTCCTACAGAAGAAACTTCCATTCGATTAACGTTCAACACAGACAGAATGTAGGTTAAATCACTTACTGACTCCATCAGTCGACACACGAATGATCGAAGTGTGGAGCTCGTCAAACAGTGTGAAGGCAGTTAGACCACAGGTTCCGGCCAGAAAGCATTTACTTGCGAGAGTATAACCATAGATTCATGAAACCAGCCCGGACCCATAGGAATCCTTTTCGCTGCGTTTATAGTAGGTCCAAAGATCGCGTGTATTACCAAAGACTATTCATAACTGTATAATCTTTGGTATTACTATACACAATCGCACGTGCTCAAGGCAGTTTGCAACCTTATAGACACGTTCGCGCTAAAAGTAGTTCTCAAATGATTTCCTGAAAATCTCATAGATTAGTTTTATTAGAACACCAAATTTGTGTTTATCTATTGGGATAAATAATTGGAGTGAAATAGAATCGCCTCTTTTTACTCTCAATGGTCTTCTGATCATGTTGAATTTTGATTGGTAGAATCATTGGAATGTGGTAGCCGAAGTCACGTGACCAACCTGTGTCAGAGATACTATGTCTCTGTGTTCAGAATGATGCACGGACTGTCCTTTGCACTGACCGTCCTTTGCATTAACTGTCCTTCACACTGACATGTCGCGCTCACCAGCTAGTGCTTCGGACACATGCCGGTCATTCTGTGCACTGGTCAGTGTGAAAGTGCATAGGACAGTCAGTGCATCGGACAGTCAGTGCATAGAACAGTCAGTGTGAAGGACAGTTAATGCAAAGGACAGTCCGTGCATAGGACAGTCAGTGCAAAGGACAGTTGCGGAAGCTTTTTGGCTCCACACACAACACTTCAAGTGTAGGTTATAACATTTTGGAATACGAGCTTAGCTTACTCCATCAAACACGTAACAGATACATGATTAAAAACCCAACAACACTTACCCAGCCTTGCACGAGCAATGAGGATGGTTCATCTTCTGCTTAGCAGCGTCAAGATCGAAAGAAAGTCGATACATAATGTGCTGCTTAAATTTTTCCACATTGATCTGAAGCACCGAGCTGTCACCTCAACCGTTTAATCCGTTTGCTAATAGATCTTAATTTCGTCTAAATAACATGAGTAGTATTTATTCATACCCCTGTTTATCACAGTCTGAGAAATCTTCTCACTGTCTGGCAAAAATGAGACACAAATGCTGTCCAGAATATTACAATGCAACGAGTTAGTCGGC
>JAWQFJ010022722.1:0-32445 GCA_034096865.1 Theodoxus fluviatilis | reverse complement strand
ATTGACAGGAGTTGAAATGCCTGTCTGTCTCTCCATTTGGCCATCAATCCATCCATATGTTTGTCAGTCCATCTCTCTCTCTCTCTCTCTCTGTCTCTCTCTCTCTCTGTCTCTCTCTCTCTCTCTCTCTGTCTCTCTCTCTCTCTCTCTCTCTCTCTCTCTCTCTGTCTCTCTCTCTCTCTCTCTGTCTCTCTCTCTCTCTCTCTCTCTCTCTCTCTCTCTCTCTCTCTGTCTCTCTCTGTCTGTCTGTCTGTCTGTCTGTCTGTCTGTCTGTCTGTCTGTCTGTCTGTCTGTCTGTCCTCTCTCTCTCTCTCTCTCTCTCTCTCTCTCTCTCTCTCTCTCTCTCTCTCTCTCTCTCTCTCTCTGTGGCCGAGTGGTTAGCGCGCTGGACCTACAGACGCTTGCGGCCAGTGGGTACGGCGTTCGAAGCTGCGCGGTTTCCAGAGTTGCATCCTTGAGCAAGATGCTTAACTCGCATTGTTTCTCCCCACCCAGGAGTAAAACCGGGTACCTGTGAGGGCAATATTGGCAAAAACGTTGTGCGATTAACCCTTGTATGCGGCCAAGCGCCAGCATCGGGTTGGAATACTCCCCAGGGAGCGGAGTTGGTGCTGGTACCTGACTGTGTGCGTCTTAAATGTATGTCACTATGTTTGTTGTGAGGTACCAGTGAGGATTGATGAAGATGCCCAGTGATCAGGGGGTAAAGTGTAGGCGGTTTGAGACCCAGACAAAGGGTGTAAGTCGCTATAAAAAACCACACCTTTACCTTTACCTTTCTCTCTCTCTCTCTCTCCCCCTCTTCTCTCTCCCTCTCTCTCTCTCTCTCTCTCTCTCTCTCTCTCTCTCTCTCTCTCTCTCTCTCTCTCTCTCTCTCTGTGTTACTGTCTGTCTATCTGTGTGTGTGTGTGTGTGTGTGTGTGTGTGTGTGTGCATGCGCGCGCGTGCACGCATGCATGTGTGTGCCTGTGTGTTTGAGTATGTGTGTATGTGTGTGTGTACACATACACTTGCAAGCACATACACTCATGCACATATAACACATTCATTTACACTGATTGGTAAAACACCAAGTTTCAGATTGTCTGAAAGAAAATGTAAAATTTCAATATTTTCAAACTTAGCTGATTATCAGTTGACTCGTTGAATCAACATAACAAAGGAGATTATGAATGTGGAGTTTCTTGTGATACTACCATGGTGGATTTTTGTTTAATTCTTCAGAATTTCACACATTTATTTTCAGAGAAGATACAAAGTTAAACTTCAAGCCTTATTCATACAGTTTTTAAATAGATATGAAGGAGCCATTATACAGCTTGTTAACATTAATATTTCTGATTCCAATACCAAATGCTTCATCATTTAATGAGGAAAAGCCAATAAAAATGCCTCTGACTTAATTCCCTGTGGACAGATGAAGGCCACACAAGATATCCACTACTACACGAGTAACAGTGTTGTAATGTTGCAATCAGGTTATACTATGATCCTAATGATAAGGCAGGACACACATTTACATCAAACTTCCTGATTTTTAAAAAGCAAAACAGTGTTACCTTCCTCTTTGTCTTCCTGGCAGCATTGTACACAGTCACTACACTGCCTTCTCTCAGCTTCTGGAACTTGTCCATGGCTGCCACACCTGACACGCACAGCCTGTGCACAGAGCAGCCCACGTTGGTCTTTCTACAGACTATCCAGTTCCAACTCTTTTCAGTCACGGACATAAGCTTTGAATTGATGTTCTATCCGAAGACATCAATGAGCTTGATTTACAATCAAATTTGAGAGTGTCTAAAATTATCAAAACAAAGAAGAATATTCACAAATCTCTTCTGAGGGATTCTTGATTTTGTTTTATCCTTTTACTCATAAAGCACTGATGTGTTGAACTTATTTTTACATGGTATCTTGTACACTGATTAAGGAAAGCAAAGTACTCATCTATTATGACATTATAGTGTGATAAAGCAAATCTTGCAGAGCATGTTGCATACTGCTTACAAAAAGCAAATTATTCATCATATACATAAGCCAACACCAACAGAAACGGATTATGAAGAGAAAGCTTTGATAAATGCTTACAAAACTTTCTTGTCCAGCTCAATAAGGCCACACTGCATCTTTTCAGTGCTTGTGACAGTTCCCTGATGAAACACACAAACTGATGCATAGCAAAGCCAAATCAAAATGCTGAGCACTACAGAGACATGGGGGAAAGGCATGAATCCATGGATGCACTTACCAATTAGTACGTGGATATGGGTGAGTGGATGGATGGATGGATGGATGGATGGATGGGTGGGTGGATGGATATACACTCATGGACAAAGCCAGAAAGGGTCACAGGCATAGAGACCCAGAGACACAGATGGACAAGCAGAGAGAATCAGACACAGACAAAATGAGATAGACACAGACAGTGACACAGGCACAGAGACACACACAAATAAGCGAGCAGAGAGAATCAGACACAAAGTGAGACACAGTTAGACAGACACAGACAGGCACAGAGACACAGATGGACAAGCAGAGAAAATCAGACACAAAGTGAGACACAGTTAGACAGGCACAGAGACACAGAGACACAGATGGACAAGCAGACAGAATCAGACACAAACAAAATGAGATAGACAGACAGAGACAGGCATAGAGACACAGACACAGATGGACAAGCAGACAGAATCAGATACAAAGTGAGACACAGACAAACACAGAGACACAGAGACACAGATGGACAAGCAGACAGAATCAGACAGAATGCAAGACACAGACACACAGACACAAAGAGGCACAGAGACATTCAGACAGAGACAGGCATAGAGACACAGAGACACAGGTGGACAAGCAGACACAAGGCAAGTCACAGACACTCAGACAGAGACAGGCATAGAGACACAGAGACATACAGACAGAGACAGGCACAGAGACACAGAGACACAGGTGGACAAGCAGACAGAACCAGACACAAGGCAAGACACAGACACTCAGACAGAGACAGGCACAGAGACACAGATGGACAAGCAGACAGAGACAGGCACAGAGACACAGATGGACAAGCAGACAGAGACAGGCATAGAGACACAAATGGACAAGCAGACAGAACCAGACACAATGCAAGACACAGACACACACCTTGTAGGAGACCAAAGGTTCTTCACAGCTCAAGGCTGGCTCAGGCAGACGAGTGCAGGGAAGGGTGTCCAGCTCCACTCCCTGTCTGTCCAGCCAGTCCTGCAGGCAACACACACACAGTCTCCAGCTCTCACCTCAGACATCCACTGTGGCAATCTGTGTACCTTTCACTGCATTGTCCCCTAGCATTCATTTTTTTGTGTGGGTTTTTCCCCCCTAGCGCACACGATAAAAAGATTTTGGCACTCTGCTCCAGTCTCAAACACCAGTCTTGTCTACACACACTCCAGTGGACAGACCACCACAAACACGACGAAGATCTAGATTCACCTGCATCACAATGATACTGACGACTAAAGTTTCCAGACTGATTTCTTTGTGGCCAAGCTGAAGTAATAACTGATTAGACACTTGCCTGTCTATTTAGAAAAACTTACAGATTTCCCTACAGTCTCCATCAGTGGACAGCCAGCCACTGTGGACACTTACTTGCAGGGACAGCTGCTGACAGCCAGCCACTGTGGACACTTACTTGCAGGGACAGCTGCTGACAGGACAGCCAGCCACTGTGGACACTTACTTGCAGGGACAGCCGCTGACAGGACAGCCAGCCACTGTGGACACTTACTTGCAGGAAACAGCCGCTGACAGGACAGTCAGCCACTGTGGACACTTACTTGCAGGGACAGCCACTGACAGGACAGCCAGCCACTGTGGACACTTACTTGCAGGGACAGCCGCTGACAGGACAGCCAGCCACTGTGGACACTTACTTGCAGGGACAGCCGCTGACAGGACAGCCAGCCACTGTGGACACTTACTTGCAGGGACAGCTGCTGACAGGACAGCCAGCCACTGTGGACACTTACTTGCAGGGACAGCCGCTGACAGGACAGCCAGCCACTGTGGACACTTACTTGCAGGGACAGCTGCTGACAGGACAGCCAGCCACTGTGGACACTTACTTGCAGGGACAGCTGCTGACAGGACAGCCAGCCACTGTGGACACTTACTTGCAGGGACAGCCGCTGACAGCCAGCCACTGTGGACACTTACTTGCAGGGACAGCCGCTGACAGACAGCCGCTGTGGACACTTACTTGCAGGGACAGCCGCTGACAGGACAGCCAGCCACTGTGGACACTTACTTGCAGGGACAGCCGCTGACAGCCAGCCACTGTGGACACTTACTTGCAGGGACAGCTGCTGACAGCCAGCCACTGTGGACACTTACTTGCAGGGACAGCCACTGACAGGACAGCCAGCCACTGTAGACACTTACTTGCAGGGACAGCCGCTGACAGCCAGCCACTGTGGACACTTACTTGCAGGGACAGCCGCTGACAGGACAGCCACTGTGGACACTTACTTGCAGGGACAGCCATTGACAGCCAGCCACTGTGGACACTTACTTGCAGGGACAGCCAGCCACTGTGGACACTTACTTGCAGGGACAGCCAGCCACTGTGGACACTTACTTGCAGGGACAGCCAGCCACTGTGGACACTTACTTGCAGGGACAGCTGCTGACAGGACAGCCAGCCACTGTGGACACTTACTTGCAGGGACAGCCGCTGACAGGACAGCCAGCCACTGTGCACACTTACTTGCAGGGACAGCTGCTGACAGGACAGCCCGCCACTGTGGACACTTACTTGCAGGGACAGCCGCTGACAGGACAGCCAGCCACTGTGGACACTTACTTGCAGGGACAGCCGCTGACAGGACAGCCAGCCACTGTGGACACTTACTTGCAGGGACAGCTGCTGACAGGACAGCCAGCCACTGTGGACACTTACTTGCAGGGACAGCTGCTGACAGGACAGCCAGCCACTGTGGACACTTACTTGCAGGGACAGCTGCTGACAGGACAGCCAGCCACTGTGGACACTTACTTGCAGGGACAGCCGCTGACAGGACAGCCAGCCACTGTGGACACTTACTTGCAGGGACAGCCGCTGACAGGACAGCCAGCCACTGTGGACACTTACTTGCAGGGACATCCAGCCACTGTGGACACTTACTTGCAGGGACAGCCACTGACAGGACAGCCAGCCACTGTGGACACTTACTTGCAGGGACAGCCGCTGACAGGAAAGCCAGCCACTGTGGACACTTACTTGCAGGGACAGCCGCTGACAGGACAGCCAGCCACTGTGGACACTTACTTGCAGGGACAGCCGCTGACAGGACAGCCAGCCACTGTGGACACTTACTTGCAGGGACAGCCGCTGACAGGACAGCCAGCCACTGTGGACACTTACTTGCAGGGACAGCCGCTGACAGGACAGCCGGGCCATGGACTGGGACAGAAGCCTGCTGCTGGATGAGGGGATGTAGACCAACTCGCATCCAAGGGCACCGCTCTACAAACACAGACGGCATGCAAGGGCACCGCTCTATGAACACAGACAGCATCCAAGGGCACCGCTCTATGAACACAGACGGCATCCAAGGGCACCGCTCTATGAACACAGACGGCATCCAAGGGCACTGCTCTATGAACACAGATGGCATCCAAGGGCACCGCTCTATGAACACAGACGGCATCCAAGGGCACCGCTCTATGAACACAGACGGCATCCAAGGGCACCGCTCTATGAACACAGACGGCATCCAAGGGCACCGCTCTATGAACACAGACGGCATCCAAGGGCACCGCTCTATCAACACAGACGGCATCCAAGGGCACCGCTCTATCAACACAGACGGCATCCAAGGGCACCGCTCTATGAACACAGATGGCATTCAAGGGCACCACTCTATGAACACAGACGGCATCCAAGGGCACCGCTCTATGAACACAGATGGCATCCAAGGGCACCGCTCTATGAACACAGACCTCAGTCATCACACAGTGAAGACCTAAACATATACATCTTTTTTTCACTCAACATCAAATGTCCACATCACGCGTCTAATGATGCACTCGACAGCATGACAGCAAAGAGAAAAATCAGTCCTGGTTGAGATTAAGACATTCTTCATAGCAAGAGTGCAAGGAAGAAAAGAAAAAATGATTTATTGAAAATTTCATCAGTATAATTCTAGGCACCTAAGAAATTTAAAAGCTTAAATGCATGAGGGATCTTCATGCTGAAAAATGCATTTCATTAATCACAGTTCCTCCAATGAGAATAGATGGACAGAAGTAAACAAAGGAATCAGAAGTCAGTCTCATGCATTAACACTGACACAGGAACTCTGCAGAAAACACAGGCTGCTGGAAGCTGTAAAAGTGACATGCAGTCTTACCTTGGCCAGTCTGGTGGAACGGAGGTTGGTCAGCACAAAGTCTTGGTGCGGCTCCAGGAAGGACTGCCAGTAGAGGAAGGCCGGATCCTGCAAGACAGGACAGGCGGCGTCGGACCCAATACACACTCCATGTCTTGGGTAGACAGCACAGCACAGCAGTATGGGGACAGTAGTAATGGAACAGCAGCCAGTAAGATACTGTTTCCCTGGCTTGTTATTACCCTGATGAGTGTGTACTTACTCTTTGCCATACACATTCTGGTTCTGTAATTTCAGTGCAACATGTCTACAGTCTGAAATCTCAAATTCATGTTTTTGCAGGGTTATAAAGGAGACCTTTCTATCTATCAGAGACTGTCTGCAGCCCTAAATCACAGTTCATACAACCAGGCTGCAGCTACAGTTACTTTTGCAGCCTCATACAATCTCATCTCATTTCATGCAAAAATAGGAATCTTGTGAGACAGGTGTAAGTTCAGCATTATCAAGCCAAATGTGAATGTCCTTTGATGCACCTGTTGGCCAAACGTTTAGACATGCGAAAATGTATAAAGGTTGTGATGCCTATGGAATCTTTCCAGTATAAATGTTGTGTATTTGACAAGGCAAATACTTCTTTTTAAAAAAGAACATTTAGAAGTCTTTCCAGCATAACGAAGTAAGCATAATGTCCCCATTTCTCCAGAACATTGCTATGTTTGAGCCTGTGAGGCCCAACTTAACTCATTGCTTACATGATAAATGCAAAAAGTTAATCCATTAGCAAACCTTGATAATGATGTTGATGTTCTTCTCCATTTTTACCATGAAGAAATTGTGGTTCTTCACACTGGAATGCAAGAAAGTAGGCATCAAAAAGAAGACAAGCACTAAACGAACTCTGTGGGATTTTAGGTCTAAACAAATGGGAAACTTAACTGAAGGTGAACAAACTGGAACAATGCATTCTGTAGTTTCATACAAAAAAGAAAAGTATAATGCTCTAAATTCCTTACACACCAAAGCAGATATATACCTGAGTTTTCAAGATGTGTTTATTTGTGGTAGGCATGTGCATTTAAGTGCACATGTTCCTGTCTGTCTGTTTGGTGCATGAAAAGATGCAAACATGCATGTCTGGGATGTGTGAGACTGCAATGATATGAGCAGAGGACTGCAGCAACGACCAACTATCTCTCCTGCATGAGAATATCCTCTCCTGTCAATACCAACAGATGTCCAGCAAACTGAATGACCAGAATATCCTCTCCTGTCAATACCAACAGATGTCCAGCAAACTGGATGACACACAGAAACAGCTTTGACACCCAAAGCTGCCAGTGCTGCAGTGTACAGGAATGATAAAAGTCTTTACTCACAGCATAAACAAACATCAATAAATGAATGAATGAGTTGATGAATTAAAGCCTGAATGATTGAATGAATGAATGAGTAGATAAAAGATAAGGAAATAAGGGAATGAATGAGTGAGTGAGTGAATGAGTGAATGAATGAATGAATGAATGAATGAATGAATTCTGAGAATAAATAATAATAATAATAAAGTTTATTTATACAGCGCATTTTCATATACATGCTCAAAGCGCTTTACAGGCTTGAAAGACATGAAACATATAAATAATGCCAAACACAAGCAAAGCAAACTCAAGCACAGTACACATACAATGCTTAAATAAGCATGCAGGTAGGCCAAGCCCAAAGCAACACAACACAGCAACAACTTGACGAAACCAGTACACCAATACGACATGGCACGCGTACATGGCATCAACACACAAGCCAAACAATAACAGGACAAACCACAGGCCCACATATAAAGCACAGCAAAGATGAAATCCCATCGCATATGAGCTAAACAGGGTACATAAACACGATCCGCGGAATGCACGACATCAGCACGCAAACAAACAATAATCAATGCAAGTCCATACAAACAGAATTGCAAGACGGTACAAAAAGCATGTATGTGGACACCCAAAACTAGCACATGAGTTGCAGTGAGCATACAGGCAAAGAATAGTCACCGAAGCCCAGTCCAAACAAGGGGGGGGGGGGGGGGGGGAGGGGGGAAGTATTATGTATATGAAACTGAGAGGAGGTGCGTTTTCAGGCCTGTGCGGAAAGAGTCAGGCAAGGCAGAATGACAAATATGCACAACCCCCCAAACACATGCATGCACACACAAACGCACACAAATACACACACACACACACCACACACACACATGCACACAAATACAAACACAAACACACTCACACACACACACACACACACCACACACACACACACACACACACACACACACACACACACACACACCACAAAAGCACAGACATGAGCAAACACAAAGAGTGATTGCATTAAATGCAAAAACTTGAGAAATCAAAGTAAAATTTAAATGAATTTTTTTAATTGCAGTTTGAGCGACACTGTCGTACCTGATGATCTCGCTGACTGCGCTGACTCTGGCCTGGACACTGACCAGGGAGTGGGGCAGACAGGACCTGGGATGGTGGACACAGAAATCTTTGCATCGAAGTCAGGTGTCAGTGTTCACAAGAAGGATGGATGGAGATTTACAGCCTATCAGCCTTTGTAGGCTATGTAAGGCCATTAAGCACAATGGAAGGATGGATGGAGATTTACAGCCTATCAGCCTTTGTAGGCTATGTAAGGCCATTAAGCACAATAGTCACTAGAATAGTCTAGAGGAAGCGCAAATGAAGTCACAGTGTCCCTATTCATTCACCTCTTACAAAGCATGCAAGGAGACACGGTGGGTCTATTCTGACCCCCAACCCACAGGGGGATTGTGTTCACAAGAATTGATCCCTTATGCGGTCTCACTGGAAATAATACTGAAATCTTCATAAAGACATATCAATTTGATATTGATGCAATAATTTATTTACTTGAGATGCATTTAGCATGAAATAAAGATCTACAAGTATATTTGTAAAACATAATACATCACAACTGTTCACACAAATGATCCAAACTCGAATGATCTGTCTTGCACTGATTTTATATATATATATATATATATATATATATATATATATATATATATATATATATATATGTGTGTGTGTGTGTGTGTGTGTGTGTGTGTGTAATATACCAGTGTATTAGTGTCAAGTCACAGAATTTCTCACTGAATCTCTAGAGAAAAATTCATGATCAGATACTACAGGCAGGCAGGCAGGCGTGCATGCAGACACCTACTTGTTGCGGAGACAGAGAGCCGCATCACTGGCACACAGCACTGGGATGCTGTCTGGGGGTGGCAGGGCAGGCTTGCCAAGGGGGACAACTGGGCCATCGACTTCCACCACTGTCAACAAATAAAGCACATCTGCTTAGCATTCATGTAGTTTAGCATTCATTTTGTTTAGCACTCATTTTGTTTGGCAGTCATTTTGTTTTGCATTCATTTTGTTTAGCACTCATTTTGTTTGGCAGTCATTTTGTTTAGCACTCATTTTGTTTGGCAGTCATTTTGTTTAACAATCATTTTGTTTAACAGTCAGTTTGTTCAGCAGTCATTTAAAATGGCAGTCTACAAGCATGGCAGATATATACATCATGGCATATAATCCACTTGGCAGAAGGATTTGTGTCAAACAACTGATTTGGTAGACAATCTGTGTGACTGATTTGCATGACATGTCAGAGCTACTGTGCAGCATCGGATGGAGTACATATGATGATGATGACGATGATGATGATGATGATGATGATGATGATGATGATGATGATGATGATGATGATGATGATGATGACAGCACCAGATGAAGTACATATGGTGATGATGATGATGATGATGATGATGATCATGATGATGATGTACGTATGTATGTATGTATGTGAACTTGTATGGCGCTGGTCTCCACCCCATAGGGGTGCAAAAAGCGCATTTTAAAGAAGTGTCATAGTCTGGTAAAAAAGAGCGTCTTCAACAGTCTTTTAAAGGACTTGTAGGAATCACATTTCCTGATGAACATGGGATGATGATGATGATGATGATGACGACGACAGCATCGGATGGAGTACTGATGATAATGATGATGATGATGATGATGACAGTATCAGATGGTGTACATATGATGATGATGATGATGATGATGATGATGATGATGATGATGATGATGATGATGATGATGACGACGACGACAATGACGACGACGACTATGATGATGATGATGATGATAGCATCGGATGGAGTACATATGATGATGATGATGATGATGATGATGATGATGAAGTAATCCATGGTGATTGGCTCTCACTATCCCCATGAAAGTAGTCTGGATGGGTAAGAACTATGTTGACAAAAACCAAGGGAATACCAATTCTCAGTTCCCATGGCCACACATCAAGGGCTTCCACAAGGTCTACCACATGCCCTGACACAGACCTGGGTTCAAAGGGTCAGGGCGGAAGTTCCACTGGACAAAGATCAGCCACTGGTCAAGGTGGGGCAGCAGGTCAAGGTCACAGGAAGCAGTTACCTGGAGAAGGCAGTTTTCTGTCTTCAGTATTTTATCTTTCTCTCACATCTGTTTGTCCCTGTCTCATCTGTTAGCCCATCTGTCATCTGTTTTGAGCATCGATCCATTCATTCGCTTGTTCATCAGTCTACCTGTCTGCTCGTCTGTGTTTGCCTTTTGCCAACAGTATGGTAGTTGCTTACCCAAATATCTCAACCACTGTACATAACTGTTCATTTAGATGTGCAATCTTGTGTTTTCCTGTCTTTTGTCCACCTATTGTTCAGTCAGTCTCCTACTCAACAATGATGCAAAGTTGGCCTCAGTTTTTATTGTTGTTGTTATTATTATCATCATTATTACTATATCACATCATTATTGTTGTTGTTATAATTTTCCATTACCCAGTACTCCATGTCTAAAAATTAAAATTTCAAAAGAGGACAGAAACCAGAAAAATATGTATATGTACCGTCCATTCCAAATCATTTAATCCCTATAATCAATCATAATACTCACTTACACAGCAAATGAATCAATTTCTCTCTGATACAGTGTAATCCCGGCAAAGGAAAGCTACCTGGCACAATAGAGATACAGAGTCAGGCAGGCTCCGAAGCAGCAGGCATCCTGGGTGTCCTGCTCTGTCTCCCTTCTTCCACACCGACAGCTGCCCGCACAGCAGGAGCCCTTTGTCTCCACCATCCTTGGCATCTCTGCAGGAACCATAGACCTGGGTCACTGTCAGAACTGCATTTAGAAATGAACTGAAAGTTATGAGTTCAATGCTTGGATAAGATCCTTATCATGATCATTTTTACAATCTCCTGGTGGTTCCTTCAAGAGTTTATTTGCAAAGTGAAAGCAGTCATAATACGCCCACAGTGTCTCTGACCACAATGTCTTTTGTGATAAAGTCTATGGCTTTCTCATCTTACTCCATTTCCTCTTTGGTTTACATTTTCATCACATCAGTGGAATCCAGCAGTCACATTTTAATCATATTTCCTTGGGGGTTCAGTTTAATACCATCATCATCATGTAAAGTGCATTGTATATTTTGACAGGGTTTGCTTTTGTTTTTACAAAAACTGAATGAAAGCTAGTAACCCTATGCAGCTATTACGTTTTAATTTTCATATTTAGCTCACCTGGATACCACCTCATCTGCCTGCATCTGTGCCATGTCTTCTACCATCACCAGAGTGTAGTCCACCAGACATCCTGACACTGTCCTGGCCAGCTGCTCCACTATTCCAGTGTAGCAGCCATTCCTGGCACCATTCCAACCAGCCTCAGCATCCCTGCCGTCTATCCAAAGTGGAATGGAGCCCAGAACTTTCTTGCTTTTCTGTAGCCATGACATGATCTGTGAGTTGAAAGGAAAGTTGACACTAAACATTCTTTGTACAATTTAAAAATGTATTACTTTACATCACAGTTACCATCAAAATACAGGCAGGATGCATTTTTTAAGCAGTGACCACTGGTCTTTGGCAACCGAGAGACATAAAATGACGATACTACTGACAGACAGGAGTTGCAGATTTGACATACTTTCTGCTGCTTGACTCCTGGCAGCTGGCGTCTCAGAGCCTGCTCCAAGTCGCCCTGAGCAGTCCTGGCATCCTCCATTCTGCTCTGCCCACTGTCACGTCATCTAACAGTCAGCAGTCCTACAAGAAAACATGCAGTGACGTTTTAGGCAAATCAGCGGGGAAATACCTGGTTAACAGCAACGAGGACAGTTGGAACTGCTGTAGAATGGTGCCTCATATGAATGCAAATAATTATGTAAATGAAGCTCTCGGTTGCGAGACTCCTGCAGCGCAAGAGCGGTAGTAAAGTAACCTATAACTGCATGAGTTTCTACGCATTGCATAGGCATATTTACTAAATTCAGATGGTAAGATAAATTTACAACATAATTCTGGACGAATGTAAAGGGGAAAAGATCTACTATCTGCATTACATTATATCCTAGTGTAAAAACGGTTCATTTTTAAATGTCTGCAGAATGTATTGTTTGGCAGTAATAGTCACACCAAAGATCGTGAATACACTACAGTATACACGATCTTTGGGAACACGGTGACGATGCTGCAAGACTCAAACCTCGTCGACTCGAATGAACGAATTCGGCTAAAACTTCACAATAGCTCAACGCTAATCAGTTTCCCTCATCCCCGGAACAGTAAAATATATCTCATAGATCAAGAATACTCACAAATCTCACCTTTTGAAGGCAGTCTTCATGTAGGGAGGATGAAATGAATTTACTGCACGGTTTAAACATTTTACCGCCAATGAAAACAACGGAGGGTACACAACTCTGTCTTCCCTCGGACCATTGCCTCCCTTGATATCGGAAGCGCTATACCTTCGTTCGACTACAGGCCGAGAGTACAAATGCATGGAGATTATGGTTTGCAATGTAAATCCTTTTGCATTAAAATTGTGACTAAATCTGGTAAAATCATTAAGGTCAGCGATAAAACTTGGGAATCATAAGCGTTTGCTGACAATAGCGTCACTTTCAACAGCTTTGAGCTCGGTGGGTCGGCAAGCTGCAACGTTTATTTCTCCATCCTGTCCTGCTCATGCGTCAGAGTTCTACTGTTTGTTTCACAAAATAAATGATTTTGCGTGGCTTTAACAGCAGGGAATAAGCTAATATTTTTGCTGTTGTTGTTTTGATTTCATACGATTTCATCAAGCTTTTGATCCGTTACAGCCGCTGCAACTATCCTCTGTATGTGCCCTACCCTTCTATAAGCACACATGCTCGCGTGCACAGACAAACACGCACGCACGCACGCGTACACGCACGCGCACACACACACACACACACACACGCGCTTGCTTGCTTGCTTGCTTCGGCAGCACCAATGAAACCATTGCCACAACCACAGTGTAAACCACCACAACATCACACCTACCATCACCATCCCACCCACCGCCGCCACCAGCACCACCACCACTACACATTGGAGAGGGGGGGGGGGGGGGGGGGGCGGAGGGGGCGGGGTGTGTGTGTGTGTGGGGGGGGGGGGGCAGAGGCACCTCAGCAACAAAGAAAACTCTTTTTGCAAAATAATTCATTTGCAATTCGTGAAACTCAGACTTATATTGTCTGGTCTGGTGTTTGCCATTTCTCTTCACCAAAGAAATGTTCTACGGAAAACACACGTACATGTACACTCTCGTGCGCCATGGGCACGCATACAAACACACACACACATACAGGAGCGCATTTATGTACAAGTGTATGCGTTCACACGTGTGTTCCATCTTTCTTGCATGCTTGCATTTTACAAGACGCAGGAACCACGACAATTGCCCCCACCCCCATCCCCCATCCCCATCCCCCAGCCCCACAATGAAAAATACACGTGAGAGTGTGACGTCAAGACCCTAATGAACCTCGATTAGGATACACATGTGTTTGGGAAACATTACAATTCCTAGCGATCATTTGTTGAAGAATAGAGCAACTCCGATACAGTCACTTCTGAAGAACAAACAGTTGGAGAAGCTGTTTACTTGATAAGACATGAGGATCTGATGCTAGGCACTACTGGGGCGGATTTGTCGCGCAGTCTTGACGTTCAGCTTGGTGTTGCAAAAAACGGTGTAATGTAGAAGCCGTCATGAACCGAAAAGACACCTTACGCTTTTTCAGGGGCCGAATCTTTGACAAGCACTCCAATAGAACAGCATTCACTTGCACGTCAAGAAACTACATGTACATGGGGCTGTGACCATATTTCCAAACGCGCTGACCAGTATCAGTAGTGTGACCGCGGCTGTGATAGGTCCCTTCGCCTCTGGCAGCACAGTGCAGCATTCCGCACAACCACGACCATTAACCACACCAGCACAACCACGACCACCAATCACACCAGCACAACCACGACCACCAACCACACCAGCACAACCACGACCACCAACCACACCAGCACAACCACGACCACCAACCACACCAGCACAACCACGACCACCAACCACACCAGCACAACCACGACCACCAACCACACCAGCACAACCACGACCACCAACCACACCAGCACAACCACGACCACCAAACATACCAGCACAACCACGACCACCAACCACACCAGCACAACCACGACCACCAACCACACCAGCACAACCACGACCACCAAACACACCAGCACAACCACGACCACCAAACACACCAGCACAACCACGACCACCAACCACACCAGCACAACCACGACCACCAAACACACCAGCACAACCACGACCACCAAACACACCAGCACAACCACGACCACCAACCACACCAGCACAACCACGACCACCAAACACACCAGCACAACCACGACCACCAACCACACCAGCACAACCACGACCACCAAACATACCAGCACAACCACGACCACCAACCACACCAGCACAACCACGACCACCAACCACACCAGCACAACCACGACCACCAACCACACCAGCACAACCACGACCACCAACCACACCAGCACAACCACGACCACCAACCACACCAGCACAACCACGACCACCAAACACACCAGCACAACCACGACCACCAACCACACCAGCACAATCACGACCACCAACCACACCAGCACAACCACGACCACCTAACACACCAGCACAACCACGACCACCAACCACACCAGCACAACCACGACCACCAACCACACCAGCACAACCACGACCACCAACCACACCAGCACAACCACGACCACCAAACACACCAGCACAACCACGACCACCAAACACACCAGCACAATCACGACCACCAAACACACCAGCACAACCACGACCACCAACCACACCAGCACAACCACGACCACCAAACACACCAGCACAACCACGACCACCAAACACACCAGCACAACCACGACCACCAAACACACCAACACAACCACGACCACCAAACACACCAGCACAACCACGACCACCAAACACACCAGCACAACCACGACCACCAAACACACCAGCACAACCACGACACCAAACACACCAGCACAACCACGACCACCAACCACACCAGCACAACCACGACCACCAAACACACCAGCACAACCACGACCACCAACCACACCAGCACAACCACGACCACCAAACACACCAGCACAACCACGACCACCAACCACACCAGCACAACCACGACCACCAACCACACCAGCACAACCACGACCACCAACCACACCAGCACAACCACGACCACCAACCACACCAGCACAACCACGACCACCAACCACGCCAGCACAACCACGACCACCAACCACACCAGCACAACCACGACCACCAACCACACCAGCACAACCACGACCACCAACCACACCAGCACAACCACGACCACCAAACACACCAGCACAACCACGACCACCAAGCACACCAGCACAACCACGACACCAACCACACCAGCACAACCACGACCACCAACCACACCAGCACAACCACGACCACCAACCACACCAGCACAACTTGCAGCCGAAGCCTCTCGACGTCCCCTCCTTGGCTGGAACTGTTGGACTGCGGGGATGCACTCCAGTGGATCTGCCGGAGGCGGCCCCAAGCAGCCAAATAAGTTACGGTCGAGGGAGGAGGGAGGGGGAGAGCATTAGTTGAGGTGGTGGGGGTGATGGGGGTGGGGGTGGGGGTGGGGGGTGAGTGGGTTTGGAGACAATGGTAGTTCTTTTCAGGTCATGGCGACTTTATTACGATTTTTCAAACCACACAGGAAGATCTACGTTCCAACTCAAGTGAAGATACTGTCCCTTGTCATCGTCCGTCAACATACTACATAGCCTGTATCAAAAGCAGACCTTTTGTGGGCGAGTGTGGGTTATTGCGCCTGATGAATCGCAGGTGATAACGACAAGATCGGTTCAACAACACTCACTGACAAGGATACTGCACACGTACAAAGCGTCTTGAGCGAACAAATGCGAGACTGTTGGGAGGAACGAGAAATTACGTCATGTGCCCATCCCACGTGACGTTGCCCAAAACTGCGACTGCACGAATTTCCGACGCCACCATTCACAGACAGGAAAACAAACCATGGACGACTATGGAGAGGACCCTTTGGCAGCATGCTGCCTCATGTTCTTCGTCCTGCTCCTCCTGCCTCTGGTCTGGCGATTTTTCGACTTGAGCTTCGTCTTCAGAATTCTGTTCATATACATCGTGGGCTTTGTTCAGTCTTTCTTCTACACGAATCATCTTACGACCCCGAGTAAAATGTGGGGTAAGCACTTGCGACACTGCAACATGTTTGTACATTCTCAAACACAGAGCTGTGGGTGGCTCACTCATGGTGTGGACGAGACGATTGCCTCTGTGGTGAAATGTTGCCGATTATCCTTTTTGCCAATCGCTTCATTCGTCCTAGTGTTGGATATTCCTGGTTTTTATGTGACTTGCCTTTGCTTTCGTTCTTTCCCTCTGGGCAGTCCAAGGCCTCCATAAACCCTGCCCAGGATGTGGCAATCTCGCTTTGCCCTGGCATGTTTTCCCTTGCCTCGTTTTGCCATGCGCCTTGCCTAACCTTGTCATGTCTTGTCTTGTCTTGTCTTCCCTTGTCTTCCCTTGTCTTATCTTGTCTCGCCTTGTCTATCCTTGTCTCGTCTTCCCTTGTCTTATCTTGCCTTGCCTTGTCTATTATTCCCCTGTCTTATCTTGCCTCGCCTTGTCTATCCTTGTCTTATCTTATCTTGTCTCGCCTTGTCTATCCCTGTCTTGTCTTATCTTGCCTTGCCTTATCTATCCTTGTCTTGTCTTATCTTGCCTTGCCTTATCTATCCTTGTCTTGTCTTCCCTTGTCTTATCTTGCCTTGCCTTGTCTATTATTCCCTTGTCTTATCTTGCCTTGCCTTGTCTATTATTCCCCTGTCTTATCTTGCCTTGCCTTGTCTATTATTCCCCTGTCTTATCTTGCCTTGCCTTGTCTATTATTCCCCTGTCTTATCTTGCCTTGCCTTGTCTATTATTCCCCTGTCTTATCTTGCCTTGCCTTGTCTATTATTCCCCTGTCTTATCTTGCCTTGCCTTGTCTATTATTCCCCTGTCTTATCTTGCCTTGCCTTGTCTATTATTCCCCTGTCTTATCTTGTCTCACCTTGTCTATTATTCCCCTGTCTTATCTTGCCTTGCCTTTTCTATTATTCCCCTGTCTTATCTTGTCTCGCCTTGTCTATTATTCCCCTGTCTTATCTTGTCTCGCCTTGTCTATTATTCCCCTGTCTTATCTTGTCTCGCCTTGCCTTATCTATCCTTGTCTTGTCTTAACTTGTCTCGCCTTATCTATCCTTGTCTTGTCTTATCTTGCCTTGCCTTATCTATCCTTGTCTTGTCTTATCTTGCCTTGCCTTATCTATCCTTGTCTTGTCTTCCCTTGTCTTCCCTTGTCTTATCTTGTCTCGCCTTGTCCTTTCTTGTCTCGTCTTCCCTTGTCTTATCTTGCCTTGCCTTGTCTATTATTCCCCTGTCTTATCTTGCCTTGCCTATTATTCCCCTGTCTTATCTTGCCTTGCCTTGTCTATTATTCCCCTGTCTTATCTTGCCTTGCCTTGTCTATTATTCCCCTGTCTTATCTTGCCTTGCCTTGTCTATTATTCCCCTGTCTTACCTTGCCTTGCCTTGTCTATTATTCCCCTGTCTTATCTTGCCTTGCCTTGTCTATTATTCCCCTGTCTTATCTTGCCTTGCCTTGTCTATCCTTGTCTTATCTTATCTTGTCTCGCCTTGTCTATCCTTGTCTTGTCTTATCTTGCCTTGCCTTACCTATCCTTGTCTTGTCTTAACTTGTCTCGCCTTGTCTATCCTTGTCTTGTCTTATCTTGCCTTTCCTTGTCTTGCCTTGCTTTGTCATGCCTTGCCTTGCCTTGTTTAACATTGCCTTGCCATGGTACGATATGTATCGCCACACTATTTTCATTATACACCTGTGGACTTGCTTTTGATTGTCTCTTACTTTACAATATCTTGTCAGGCCTCCTCTTCTTGCCTTGTCCTGGTACTGTCTTAACTCTTATCTTCGTCGTGACTTCCTGCCTCTGCTGTTTTGTCGGTTGTCCCTTGGTTCAAGGATGACGGAATCCGTGCTGATGCCTGTGGACTCGGAAATGGCTCCGCAGGTCCATTGATTTTATTTCGACAGCGCTGAGGATGATCTGCCAGTCGCGGTATTCTGGCCAGACTAGGTAGGGCAGGCAATATTTGGGGTACCTTTTCTGACCCCGTCCCTCATGCGTGGGGGTAGGGGAGTGGGGGAGTGTCCTGAAGAAGACTGCCCAGCCACCCTGGATGCTGCCGAACATCCCCTCTGTCCTGGGTACCAGGATGAGTGATCACTTGTCCAAGGGTCGCCTATGTGCAGGTTCGAGACGGCGCCTGCCAGTGACCTCCACCTGTCGCTTCGCCCCTCTCCCCTCGCCACAGGACATTTGGAAAGAAAAGAAATGCTAGGAAAAGAATAAGTGTGCTTGCAAGGAAATGCCTGTGCGGAGACAATTTTTAAAGTGGGAAAGTCTTTGCACAAAGGCAACCCCACGCTCTGTAGCCGAAGCCGGGACCCAGTGGTATGGAAAGCTGTTTTACTGGTCTGCCTACCACATTTCACTCCGCCATGACTCCTCAGGCTTCTCTGCCCTATGAGATTCCTCATGCTCTGTGCCGTTTCTGATTCTTCATCTTCAACAGTCACACTGACCCAGATTGACCACTTGCCCCAATGAATGGCAAAGCGTCAAGCGGTCAGCAACCGAGGAATAGGTGATAAGTCTCCAAGTAAAACCAATATCTTTACCTAGTCTTGCATGTTCTTGTCTGTTTTGATACCGTTTTCTCAACTCCATATTCCTGCCACCCTTTTCCAGTACTCTACTAAAGCGGTTTGAGCACCGATCAATGGTGGAAAGTCGCTATATAAAATCACACTTTTTTATTCCTCTCTCTCTCTCTCTCTCTCTCTCTCTCTCTCTCTCTCTCTCTCTCTCTCTCTCTCTTCCCTTAACTTCCAATTCATTCCTCCTGTCTCTATCATCGTCTTCCCCCTCCATTTTCTTCAGGCCTGTGGTGTTTGCAAGACGCAGTGGGAACCTCCCTGCTGGCACGCCTTACACGAGACTGCAGTCTGGCTCGCTACAAGCTCTGGCTGAACAACGGTGTGCGGAAGGCACTGGGCAATGCGGGGGCAACCATGACCTCCGGAGGTCAGGCCGTCCGTCTGACCGATCGTCTGCATTTCCTGGACCGATACACAATCTCTTCCAAGGTGCCCACCTCCACTTACCTCCCTTGTTATGATCGTCTGGTGTTGTCTGATTCTAGTAACTGTCGTGTTGATTTCTTTTTAAACTTTGAATGAACTTTCCTTCATTTGTCATGATTGTGCGTGTGCGTGCGTGCGTGTGTGTGTGTGTATGTGTGTATGTATGTGTGTGCGTGCGTGCGTGCATGTGTGTGTGTGCGTGCGTGGGTGCGTGCATGCGTGCGTGCGTGCGTGCGTGTGTGTGTGCGTGGGAGTGTGAATGTGTGTGCGTGCGTGCGTGTGTGTGTGCGTGCGTGGGTGGGTATGCGCTCGCGCGTGTGCGTGCAAGTGCGTATGTGTGTGTATATGTGTGTGTGTATGTGTGTGTGTGTGTGTGTGTGTGTATGTGTGTGTGAGAGAGCCTTATGTCAATATTTACATGTATGAGTACATTGTTACGGACTGGCTAACTGGGCCTCAGGTTAGCCTAGCCCGCACAAATGAAAATAAGCAAGAAAAACACAAACACCATCACACCGTTACAAATGAGTGTATTCAAACGCACAACACAACCCCACTGCCCCGTCCCACACCAGGGCTCAAGGGCGCTGACGTGCGGCCCCCGCCGACAAGCAGCCTCAGACACTCCAGCGGCCCCCGCCGACTATCTCGCTGCAAGCGCCCAACAGTCTTCGCTCCGGGCCCCCGCCAGCAAAGCTCCGAGCCTCAGCCAGTATCTCTGGGACTCGTACCACACCAAAGAACCCTGGAAAAACACACAAACTCACTCATCCATTCCTTCCCTAGCAATCATCATACATCCGCGGTATTTAAAAGGTAGAAGAATACAGATAAAATCAGCACTCACCCGTCGCCTTGGGGTTCATTCGCTTGAGTGTCGTACACAGCTTCCACTCGGCAAGTATACAGTCAATCAGATCATTCGCTCACAGGTGAACACTCCTCAGTCACTACGTCATCACTCATGCTAAAAATAATCAGTCAAAACCTAGCAAGTGCACACACCATTCCGCCAATTCGATTCGTAACATACTTAATATCTCAAGAGATAACAGTCAATATTTTCAAAACCGCCCTTCGAAAGTCTTTGTTCGCTTTGTGTCTTTATGTTTATGACCATTTTCTGGTCAATGAATTGGCTTCCATTTCTGGAATGATACTTTGTCTCTTTTTTGTGCATGATCTTGGCGTTGCTTTGATCTTCCTACAGGTGGTCTGCTGGGACGAGGACAGTCTGTACGTGGAACACGAAGTGACGCGGTGCTCGGACAACCGCCAGGTGGCGTTAGTGGTGGCCAGGGAGCGCCTGCAAGGCACCACTCCCAACGACCTGGCCGTGGCCTCCTGTGGCTGCAGGCTTACCACCCCTACCCCGCCCTGCCTGGTGGACTGCTGGCTGCAGTGCACGGACGCCAACATGTCAGAGGTCAACCCCTACTGCTTCCTCAAGCACAGGACCGAGCCGCCCCGATCGCGCGCGCACACGAACACTCACCGCATCCACATCCACCTGCACAAGGCCACGCCTAGTTGCTCGCACTCGCGCTGCACCAACATCCAGGTGGACGCCTCTTCCGCCAGCCAGCACTCGTACATGCACTGCACGCACATCGAAATCCCCTACTGCACCATGGACGCCGAGCCCCGGCGGGAGACGGAGATCCCCTACTGCACCATGGATGCCGAGCCCCGGCGGGAGACGGAGATGGAGAAGAAGCTGGACTGACTCGCTGGAGACACCCTGATGACGACGGAAGTTTTTTGGAGACGGATATTGTGTGTAAAACATCTGGTTGAAACCGAACCTCGGCGAAAATCCCGCACGATTACGCACGAGGTCTTGAATACAACTCGTCTGCTCAAAAGTGATGCCGCTGCACGTGTAGAGCGTTGACCAGTGGCGTCATGAGAGATAGCGTCGCCTCTATGAATGAAAGTGTAATGCAGTTGTAAACGAGCGTCCTTGAGTGTTAGGTAAGAAAAGAACCGTGTATTGCCTCCGTGGTCTTGTGGCATATTTGATGGGGAAATATGTATCTTACTAAGAACATAATTTTGCACAGCATCCAGGCATACATGATGGAAAATACGTGCAGATGTCTTTGTCATCAGCGGGTTGAAATCTTGCGTCATATCCGGTGTTGCCCATAGAGGACAAGAATGAAGACTCTATTAACGTTGATTTGGATGGAATTCAACTTTTTCTTAGCCATGTTGTTGAAAACGCTACCGTTCCACAGTTTGCCAACATTTCATCTTACTGGCCTCCAGCAAAGCGAATGGTACAAATGCCCCTCCCGCAGTGCGATATGGTGATCACTGCAAAATTTCTTTGGCCAGCTGTGCACTTTAATTCGAACTCATGTCGGCTGACTTTGCAATAGATTGTAATTGAATGCAATTGTCCTTGAGAATTTCGCAGTAAACACTGCACCAGGGCAATGAATATATATATATAAGACTTTTTTAATATGTATTAATAATCACAAAATCACAGAAGAAATGCGAATATTCTAGCGAATTAAAAACGCCCAATGTAGCTATTGATTTTTCAATATATATATTGCAACCAATCAAGAATAGTCATGGTCGGCCATTTTTGTTAGATTTTTTTCCTGTCTTATTTTTTTAAAAATATACGCAATAAAGTAAGACGACCTTTTCTATTCGTGGATATCCTTTGTTCGGTCAAACCAAGAAAATGAACACAGAATTAATTTGATTAAACGATATGAAACAAGTTTTTGGTTCCAAATTTTTTTCAAAACTTAATCTGTTATACCTAGAAACATTGTCACTGAAGACATTCCTCCTGGACACGGTCAATGACCATCTCATACTTAGTCGAGATGCCCTCATACCTAGAAACATTGTCACTGAAGACATTCCTCCTGTCCGTCTGTCCGTCTGTCTGTCCGTCCGTCCGTCTTTACGTTCGTCCGTCTGTCCGTCCGTCCGTCTGTCTCTCCGTCCGTCTGTCTCTCCGTCTGTCTGTCTCTCCGTCTGTCTATCTCTCCGTCTGTCTGTCTCTCCGTCCGTCCGTCCGTCCGTCCGTCTCTCTCTCTCTCTCTCTCTCTCTCTCTCTCTCTCTCTCTCTCTCTCTCTCTCTCCCTTTCTCCCTGCTCTGGCCATCCGAGCAGCACGTCTCCGCTTTGCTCCTGACGTTTCTGAAGCTTCTTCGTCAAAGTAGAAAACAATGCCAGTTACTGGACTCCCAGCTGCTGTAGAGGGCGTAATGTCAACACTCCTGGCTACAGAAAAGCTGTCTTTATGAGGCTTGTTCAGGAGTAAAAAGCGCTGCATGAGCGCTTCATGTTGGCAACTGAGCGCTCTTTGCCTCTCCTGAACACCTACAGATTTAGTGCAGCGCTGCACTTGTTAAAGGGGAGGTAAATCTTCTGCACCCCATGTTGTGCTGCTAGATGCTAAGAAAGTGTTTTCTTTGCCACAGACATCTTTTATTCCATGTTCAGAATGCGTTTATTCACGTTTAAATGTATTCTGCATGAATAAAGTCCACTCCTGTGTCATCCTTACTTTCCATTACTCGCGCATACAGAGCGATTGGGGCAAATAAACCCCGTTCCAGTCCCAAAATGATGTTTCTGAGGGTTATTTTACGCATCGACGGCCAGTGCGGGATCGAAGACGCCATTTTGAAAATCGTGTGAATCATCTCGGATCTGTGATGCACAGCGCTGCTCAGCGCTGCTCAGCGCTGAGTGAATCACGCCCCAAAATTGCTGTTCAGGAGTGAAACACGTGCAGCGCTGTGCAGCGCTTTGCAGCGCTGCGCCTCCTGAACAAGCCAATGGAATGAAGACGATATGGCAAGACAGTCGTCGTTCTGCGCTTCACTCACGGTCAGCCATTACCACAGCGCACGGGCTTACAAGGAACGTGTTAGAGAAAACCTCCAGCGCAATTACATCGGGACAGGCCACGAGCTCAACTATACCGTGAGTCAAGAAACATGTCAATGACTTACCCTTCTGACGCGCTGCTTGAAGATCGTGATTCTGGTGCTAATCCCAAAGTCGTACTTGAATCCGAGCACACAGTGACAACAGAAGACAGCTCGCGTTTGACCTCTGACCTCCCGGCAATTGATGAGCACGAACAGTTCGGCAAGTGCACAGAAACAGCTGGGAAAAAGGACTCTGACACAGGTGATGGTTTGACAGTGCACCATTCTTTGCCAGACGGCCCAGACAGCACAGCAGTAAATGAAGAGGATTTGCCGAGCTGCGTCAGGGAAGTTCTCCACGAACTGCGCCGTATGAACGCGTCAGTCAAGTCGAGTCTCACACTCGTCTCAGAAGAAAAGCCATCCGAGGAACACAAGGAGCAGGATCGTGCGGCTGTACTTGGATCTCGGACTCGGGTCGGCGTCAGACAGAGATCTACCCCCCCCCCCCCCCCCCCCCCCCCCCCCGAACAACTCCAAGAAGTTCTTCTGCCAGGTGCAACTCCAGCCAGTGACCCCGGGCGCATCATCGGAGAGGAAGGAGAAAGACCGACCTTGAGACAGCAGCCACCAAGGCGGGCAGCACGGAAAAAATGAATCGCTGTGCTTTGCTTGAGACTCTGGTTTTGTTTCGTGCTCTGCGACCAAAACAAGACTGGCTACCAGTTTTGTAAAGTATTTCATAATTAATGTTTCTTGCGCGATTGTAATTGCAACAGGCCCGAGGCATATGCAATAACATGTTTCGTTCGTTTTTCGTTCTCTCTCTCTCTCTCTCTCTCTCTCTCTCTCTCTCTCTCTCTCTCTCTCTCTCTCTCTCTCTCTCTTTCTCTGTCTGTCTCGTTTGCTCTATAGACGGCGCCCAATTTTGATTAGAGACGACGAGACAAGGGAAATTGCATGAATAATTTAGGGGTCAATTCGCTCCTCAGGATGAATGGCCGGGCCCATTGATTCCATGCGCTTTTCCAATACATCCTCCGAGCTTCAACTGCCTATGCACGAAAAATGGACGTTTCATACACACCAGGAACATGGATACCCCGCAAAGCTCAGCTCAGATTGCAGGAAACTGCACAATCGAAAGTAGCGCGTTTAATGATCGAGTTTCGCCCCGATGCCGTAAATCAGATTTAGTATACATGTAGCCGTGAAGTATGGTTGTGGGTGGGGTGGGTGGGTGGGTGGGAAACCCATGCACGTGTATGCTTGCATGCACAGACACATGCATAAGCTTCCACACACACTCTCCCATTAATAGGTGCACGCACTTGAAGTTGAACGCGAGCAAAATGTACGCGCATCTGCAAAAGCGTGCGTGCGGGTGTTGAGTTCGTGTGTAAGCGCACAAACATGGGACAGATTTCCAGCAGGCGCGTCATAACAAGTCTTCATGTTTTGGGGTGACCACAGCTAGTGCGTGACAAAGCACACACATTTATGACTTCAAACAATAGAAATGAGACGTAAGAGTATGAAGGTTAGAAATGCACGTATGTCATACTTATAAAGGCCTCGTTTAACAGTCCATCATCCTCATGTATTTCATATTGTTATGTGTTTTGAGTTTGATGCCAAGACACACTTGCAGAAAAAACGTGTGCGGAAAAAGTTTTATATGCGAAATACCTGGGCGAGTCACCTCTATCACAATGTATTGGTGTAAAGCCCTTGAGAAGCACAGGCATCAGAAGAACTGCCACTCTCTGGCGCTGCAGATGAATATATATGTCTGGGGAAAAGGGAGATCGTCAACGTCCCCTTGAAGGCTTAGACTGATAAACTGCAATGGAAGGGCATTCCGAAGTCTCGGTGTAGCTGACACAAAGGCCCAATCACAGGGCGCGTTTGCTAGGCCCAAAATCTCGAGAGAATCGCGAGGGCTAGGCGTCTCCTACGTTCCTCGCTCTTAAGGACGCACTCGCCGTGAAGGCGGGAGGCCGAGGGAGGTCCGGAGCTCCCTTGATGCCTCCCCCTGCAGGGACCCGGATGAGCCAAAATGGCGGAGACCGTGCCAATTGGGATGCCGCTGATAGACGACAGTGCCAGTAATGTGCTTCTCAGGGTTCGAGAATGGAAAAGTGCACGCACACGGAATAATATGCTGTTCGAGTGTTCATTTGTGTATTTAGAGGAGTAGGTCTATAGGTTATTTCTGGACATACACTACCGAAACAATTTTTATCGCTTGCAAACACGCAACACTGCACACGCACCCTCTATGAATTATGTCCCTTGAATTGATCGAAATGAATCGAGGCTTAACATTTTCGACAAAATTTTCTACAGTTGAACCCGGGTTGCTTTTTTTTCGTTGAAAAAGTTCCCGTGCCATTCGATACGACACCATAATGTGTTCTATCAAGTGAAAAACTGATGTGATATCTGTATCGTCAGTTATTTCGTGAATCGGCAACTTCTTCACCGACTCTGGCGCCAGGACGCAGCCATGTTCTTCCGCCTTGCCAGCTGACGATTAGCCGTTTTTCTAGCTGTAGGAGGGTCTCGCTCGCCCTCGACTAGCCATCGAGGAAGAATCTCGAGATTTTGGGCCAAACAAACTCTCCCACAGTGAGGATACTTTGCGTCCTTGTGTGACGTCACGACATGACCTTGACACTAACTTTGATTTCAGGTATAGCACTTACAACCAGCCGCAGACACATACAAGTTCACGTGCTTGTAACTTTCCTCGGAGACGAAAATTTATTCACCTGTTTTGTTCTTTTTTGTATCTAATTCATAGATACAAATGAGCATCACCAACCAGCATGAGCTGGACCAACAGTCTGTTTTTGTCTCTTTCAAGTTGCTGTGCATCTGTGAAGTGGACACTGTCTCAAACTGCTTCATACCCTGGACGCAATTTTGAAAGAAATTTTCTTAATGCACACAAAATTGGTATTTCGTTAATCCATTTTCGGTGAGGTGTTTTTTTTCTCTCTTTTATTTCTCCACATTTCCTCCATTCTCGTTCCAAATTAAGTGTCCAATTTTTTTAATATCGATTTTCGTAACGTGCTAGATGGACTCACATGTTACGTAGAGATGTCCGCCTTGTTACTTGCCCACTGTGACGTCATCTGTTATTGACGTTCAAGAGAGACATACCTCGTGTATTCCGTGGATGAAAGGAGAAAATCGACGACTTGAATCAGCCAGCGCTGATTCATACGCTGTGCAAAAATGAAAACTCAATCTTTGCAAGCCAGTTGATATGGTTGCTATATAATTTTTCTCCCAGGATGAATGAATGAATAGATAAATGAACGATCGAATGAGTGAATGAATAAGTAAATGAAAAAATGAAGTTTTGCGACCTATCAGCTTTGTAGGCTACTTAAAGTCAATGACTATATACACGCACAATCGTCAGAGCTGGTTAGAGTAAACGCAGTTCAACTCTCGATCTCCCTGGTTTTTCGTCCTTAGCAAATCGCGGGGGAGGCTCGGTGGGTCTAATGTAACCCCGAACACACAGAGGGCCTCCCTAGAGTACGACAGCCGACGACTGTAGACATTGTAAACTTGGGGGAAAAAAGCATAACACAGGCATACGTCGTAATTCTTGCAATCATTTGTGAATATGAGTGCACAGTTTTTTTGGGCACGATAATCCCAAGCAGAGTAGTTGGATTTTCATTAGTAATGAGCTTTTCTTTTATTTTCTTATTTTGAACTTGCATGCAATTAACCCCCCCCCCTCTCTCTCTCTGTCTCTCTCTCGTTCTCTCGCTCTCTCTTGACTTCCCTCTCTCTCTCTCTCTCTCTCTCTCTCTCTCTCTCTCTCTCTCTTTCATATGAAGCCTAGTTTTATTTTGACAATAGACATCAGCAATTGAAACGCACGATCATAATTTACATAACACACTGAAGGATTCAGCAGATTTCCAGAACTTCCGAATTCCAACAAACAAACTCCTTGAAAATCATGGTTGAGTGTACGCGTAGTTTGAATAACTGTTTTTTTTCAATTGGAAAAAGTCTAAATGTGCATCAATATAAGAATGTGAACCGTCATTTCCCTCAGGTCTCATGAAAAATCTTTTTGTTTGTTTGTTTTTTGTAATTGTGTCTTTCAAATCATATCATTGTTCGGGAAATGTTGTTTCAAGTTTGTAAAATTAGTCGTCAAAACAAGTTTTTAATTAACATTTCATGGTTCATTTGTTAAAATTGCATAACTTCATGCTTTTCATTCTATCACTTTTCGTTATCATCAACCGTACAGTGTTTCCATTTTAAATGTGAGCGTTTACCTCTGATTTAAATCTGTGGGGTTTTGTTTTCATTGAATTTACACACTGATTTATCTCGTGTGTGTGTGTGTGTGTGTGTGTGTGTGTGTGTGTGTGTGTGCGTGTGTGTGTGTGTGTGTGTGTGTGTGCGTGCGTGTGTGTGACTGCGTACATGCGCGCGTGCGCGAGCGTGTGTGTGCGAGTGCATTTGAGAAGACCCCAAACCACGAAAATGGAAGAATTCCAGTTGATGAGGTGTAAATCAGACTGCTTCCGATGTGTGTTGCATGTAATGTATTTATAGCACTAATTAAAATCATTTACTTTTTTGTTGGTTTATAGGTTTGATTTAAAATGATCATTTTCTTTGTTCTTGCATTTTTATGTCATTTTTGTGGATGTAACGAAGTTCTTACGCTACTTCACATCATAACGACTTGGTCTTCCATCTGATAGTAAATGTTTTAACTTGGAATCCGATCATTTTCTCCCTTCACACTACGAGTGCACATTTATACCTTTTTCAGCAAAGAAAAGAATTAAGCTCCTTGTGTTCGTCTTGTTTTCTCTACCACGTCACCTTGTTTTGTTAATTTGCTTGTGCTACGAAAGCTTTAATCTCATTATTCCTCGTCACGCCTCGACTGCATCGCCTTCTCGTCTGATCTTTTTTCACGAACGACACGACAGAGTTTTCCCTCGGTCTACCGTGTTGACAGAACCGCCATCTCGCATCTGAGTACGTCTCAGCCACCTACTTCCGGCTTGTTTTCCCCCTCACCCACTCTCCCTTCGACCACGATGTTTTCGAGTTCGATTCGTTTCCAGTCACCTCGGCAGTGCCGGATTTTGCCTCCTGCTTTCCGTCAACCCCTGTTCGTCACTTGTAGCGTTGTCGCCACCTCCAGCAGGAGGAGGCGCGAGGGAAACTCGGTCCGTTGTACAGCCCTGGCGTCTTGGTGTGGCTGTAAGTCTGCAGACTTCTTCCTCGCCACCACCTCCCCTCACTCCTCCCTCGCCACCACCTCCCCTCACTCCTCCCTCGCCACCACCTCCCCTCACTCCTCCCTCGCCACCACCTCCCCTCACTCCTCCCTCGCCACCACCACCCCTCACCCTCCTCATGTAGTACCCCATGTCTGCATTATGAATGGAAGTTCCGCAGGAAGGGGCATGAGGATGGTGTTGAAGGGGGGGACACAGTCGTGGGGGTGGGGGTGGGTGGGTGGGGGGTGGAGAGAGAGAGAGATATGGATGGATATATACATGTATATATATATCTATAGAGAGAGAGAGATATATATACATATATATATATATACATATATATATACATATATATATATATATATATATATATATATATATATATATATATATATATAGAGAGAGAGAGAGAGAGAGAGAGAGAGAGAGAGAGGGAGGGAGGGAGGGAAGGAGAGGCACAAGTGAAAGTGACAGAGAGAGACATACACACAGAGAGAGACATACAGAGAGAGACATACAGAGAGAGAGACAGAGAGAGACATACAGAGAGAGACATACAAAGAGAGAGACAGAGAGAGACATACAGAGAGAGACATACAGAGGAAGATATACAGAGAGACATACTGAGAGAGAGACATACACAGAAAGACATACACAGAGAGACATACAGAGATAGAGATTTACAGTGAGTCATAGAGAGAGACATATACAGAGAGATATACAGAGAGAGACATACAGAGAGACATACAGAGAGAGTCAACAGAAATAGAGAAACAAACACAGAGAGACATGCACAGAGAGAGACACAGAGAGAGAGACAGAACTAGAGAAAAACATACAGAGAGACATACAGAGAAAGACAGACATGCAGAGAGAGACACATACAGAGAGATATACACAGAGAGATGGAGAAATACATAGAGAGGGAGAGAAACAAGTCAAAGAGTGACGCAAAGAAAGAGAGACATAAAGAGAGACATAAAGAGAGACATGCAGAGAGATATACAGAGAAAGAGACATACATGGAGAAAGACACACACAGATAGAGTCATACAAAGAAACAGACAAAGAGACATACAGTCACACACACACACACACACACATAGGAACTTGGGTGTCATGTTCGATGATGATCTTTCTATGAGAGTTCATGTGAACAAAGTTTGCCAGCTAGCTTACTACGAGTTAAGGAAAATTGGCACTATTCGTCACTATCTTTCACAACAGGCCACTCAAACCCTTGTCACTTCCCTTGTTCTGTCCCGTCTTGATTATGGAAATTCTCTTCTTGCCGGCATTCCTGGCACTCTGCTAAACAAACTGCAAAAAGTCCAAAACACTGCTGCTAGATTAATCTTTAGATGTCCCAAGAGAACTCCCACATCCAAACTCCTTCGTGCACTGCATTGGCTCCCCGTCGCTCAGAGGATAGAGTATAAGCTAGCCATTATGTGTTTCAACTTCTTCAATCAAACTGCACCACACGCACTCAAAGAAATTCTCACTGTCTACACCCCCGCTAGAAATAACCGTTCAGCTGCAGACACCAAAACGTTAAATGTCCCCCGTCGCAAAAAGATAACCCAAGGACAGCGAGCTTTTTCCTACATCGGCCCTGTAACATGGAATAGCCTACCTTTCCCTGTCCGTCACTCTAATTCCATGTCCCAGTTCAAAACCTCCCTCAAGACACACCTGTTCCGGTCAGTCTTTCCTGACGAGCAGTGAAGGCGCCTCTTGTATGTTTCGTGTTTTGCCTGCTACTTAATTAATTGTATTGTATTCAAATTTTTCTTTTTATTTCAATTGTATAGTGTGTGAGTGTTAGAATGCTTTGTATGAGTGTAGACTTTATCATTGTACACGCCATGAGCTTGCCTATTAGGGAAGGTATGTGCGTTAGAAATAGTCTGTATTATTATTATTATATATATATATATATATAGAGAGAGAGAGAGAGAGAGAAAGAGAGATACAAAAACAGAGATAGACAGAGACAGAAACATATATAGACGGAAACTGAGATAGACGCAGAGAGGGAGAGAGAAATAGAGAGAGAGAGAAAGAGAGAGAGATAAAGAGAGAGAGACAGATAGATTGAGAGAGGGGGGCATAGAGAAAGAGAGACATAGAGAAAGAGAGACATTGAGAGAGAGAGAAAGAGAGAGAGGGGGACAGAGAGAGATAGACAGAGAGAGACAGAGAGAGAGAGAGAGAGAGTGTCAAATAGTGTGCAAAGAGGCGAGGACAGGACCAGCACAATTGGGTTTGGGTCCAGTCTCAGTCTGGCTGCACACACCTTGGACACAAGGTGAGCGCGACCGAATATCTTCCCCACCTTTTTCCTTCGAGAGTTCTTCCGTCTCATTTCCCGCTCTCCGGCGGTGGCGCCCGCGGCGGTTGTGGTGTAAGTGGAGGTAGAGCGTCCTAGCGCTTGGGCAGCCACACGTCCTCCCCCATGTGTCAATTTGACCCTTCCCACTCCTCCATCTCTCTCTCTCTCTCTCTCTCTCTCTCTCTCTCTCTCTCTCTCTCTCTCTCTCTCTCTCTCTCTCTCTCACCCGCCTCCTCTCCCTCTCTCCTTTTCCCGCTCGTTCCCCTTCCCCCTCCCCCTCCCCCAGGCTTCTTCTTTTCCGCTCTCGCCCTCCTCTCCTCCTCGTCTGTCTCTCCCGCTTTGGCCCTGCAGACAGCTCGTCACAATGTTTGGCCCAGCCACTGCAGCTTCTGTGCACTTCCGCCCAAGGTAATCAGATAATAAACCTTCTTTCCGTTCCAGCGGCTCGTAAATTTCCCATTACCATCGACCGCTCCCGCAGGCGGAGTCGCCAAGCGCCCCCCCGGGGAGCTTTCCCATCTCGCCCCGCGCGGGGAATGCCGGGATTAGCATACGCTCCCGGTCCAGCCGCCAGGGGGCGTGTCAGACAGCGCCACACTGAGGCTTCCGCGCCTGCGCACTAGATCACCTGTCAGCGGTTGGCGGGAAGCGCGCCCTAGTGACGTATTGCAGCGCAGGGGAGGGAAACGAAGGAAGAAATGATTGGGATGGTGTGAAATGCTCTCTCTCTCTCTCTCTCTCTCTCTCTCTCTCTCTCTCTCTCTCATCGCC
>JAWQFJ010022721.1:10000-16475 GCA_034096865.1 Theodoxus fluviatilis | reverse complement strand
GTTCGTCCTTCCTGAGCCCCGAAGGTTGCAGACACGCTACAGATATGTAAATCACCAATAACCTTTAAATAACTTAATTAGATCCATTTCTTTTCAAATTCTGAAATTTCAGCGCTTCTAGCGTGCAAGGTGCGAGATAAGCGCATTACCCCCCCCCCCCCCCCCCCCCAAAAAAAAAAAAAAAAAATGGGGGAAAGTATATTCGAAATACCCTTTTTAATGTTTGATCTGCGATATATGTATATGTTCATTCATGGGTTCAAGAGGTAAAAAGGTAAATGCCAGCAGGCATTGGGGAATGCTTATTGGAGCATGGCGAGACAAGAAGGACACCTGGCCATTGCGGTCCACCCTGTCTCCAGCTGTCGTGACACAATCACTCCACTGCTGTCTCCAGCTGTCGTGACACAATCACTCCACTGCTGTCTCCAGCTGTCGTGTCACAATCTCTCCATTGCTGTCTCCAACTGTCGTGACACAATCACTCCACTGCTGTCTCCAGCTGTCGTGACACAATCTCTCCACTGCTGTCTCCAGCTGTCGTGACACAATCTCTCCACTGCTGTCTCCAGCTGTCGTGACACAATCTCTCCACTGCTGTCTCCAGCTGTCGTGACACAATCTCTCCACTGCTGTCTCCAGCTGTCGTGACACAATCTCTCCACTGCTGTCTCCAGCTGTCGTGACACAATCTCTCCACTGCTGTCTCCAGCTGTCGTGACAGTGACACAATCTCTCCACTGCTGTCTCCAGCTGTCGTGACATTGACACAATCTCTCCACTGCTGTCTCCAGCTGTCGTGTCACAATCTCTCCACTGCTGTCTCCAGCTGTCGTGACACAATCACTCCGTTGCTGTCTCCAGCTGCCGTGACACAATCTCTCTACTGCTGTCTCCAGCTGCCGTGACACAATCTCTCCACTGCTGTCTCCAGCTGCCGTGTCACAATCTCTCCACTGCTGTCTCCAGCTGTCGTGACAGTGACACAATCACTCCACAACTGTCTCCAGCTGTCGTGACAGTGACACAATCACTCCACTACTGTCTCCAGCTGTCGTGACACAATCTCTCCACTGCTGTCTCCAGCTGTCGTGACAGTGACACAATCTCTCCACTGCAGTCTCCAGCTGTCGTGACACAATCTCTCCACTGCTGTCTCCAGCTGTCGTGACAGTGACACAATCACTCCACAACTGTCTCCAGCTGTCGTGACAGTGACACAATCTCTCCACTGCTGTCTCCAGCTGTCGTGACACAATCTCTCCACTGCTGTCTCCAGCTGTCGTGACACAATCTCTCCACTGCTGTCTCCAGCTGTCGTGACACAATCACTCCGTTGCTGTCTCCAGCTGCCGTGACACAATCTCTCCACTGCTGTCTCCAGCTGTCGTGACACACTCACTCCACTGCTGTCTCCAGCTGTCGTGACACAATCTCTCCACTGCTGTCTCCAGCTGTCGTGACAGTGACACAACCTCTCCACTTCTGTCTCCAGCTGTCGTGACACAATCACTCCACTGAATGTACACGTAAACAGGAAGAGAGAGTGAGGTGAACGATCTGTGCAACTCACCCGATCTATAATCAGTCGTCAAAGTCTATCACAAGTCATGATGTACGCATATGCAAACACGTGCTCGAAAGAGCACACACGCAGGCGTGTTTGTTCTTGCAAGCACGCACAACGCCCATGCAGAAGCACACGCACACCTCACCGCAGCGTGGTTTGGCATTCGATAGCACACAACAACGTATAGCTCAATACGCACGCATAACGCGCGCGCATATACACGCGCACGAAGCACCACCCACCCTCATCCACACTCTCCCCCACCCCCCCCCCCCCCCCCACTCCCCCCCTCCCCCCCCCCCCCACCTCACTTCATCCTAACACAATTGAAAACCGCTTCATCATTGCTGTGGTTTACATTATCCTGACTTGATCAAGGGTTAATGACAACGATTTAATATGGGTTTGTCACTCTAGGGAATTTTCTAGGTCAAGTCTTTTGCGGGAGCTTGCTGAATTTTGTTGACGTCTAAGTTTGATGCAACATTCTCACTCTATGCCCTCCAAGGCATACTGAGTTTGCAGCTGTAATCTTTCCAGCACGAGCCATATGCGTGCAGACATGGTTTAGAGATCAACCAATAACGCTTGTTCCGACTTTGGCAGGCGACCAAGTGAGGGCAATCAATGGATCGAGCGAGTCAATAACTCATTGATCGCGATCGAGATACACGCTCGCACCAGGTGCAACCGTATTGAGTGCCTTTTAAAGGTAATCGTATTCACACTAACCATCCTCTCTTTCAAACCCAAAACCTTCGAAGTGGTCAATGGAGTGATCGATTCATAGATCAAGAAGTTCCACGTCGACTATTGGCACGCCGCCGCAGGGAAGCGGAGAGTTCTGAAGAGAAATACGATGGTGTCGCAGGGGGCACAACAAGGATATTTCTATATGTGGAACAAGATCGCGCTCTACAGGAAACCACGCGCTCCTTGTGTAAACAGGACGCTTTGATTCGGTGGTGTCGGTGTACGCCGGACAAGAACTCTCAGGCGTATCAGAAGTTCTCCCATGGTTTTTGCTTTCAAACAGTAATATTTAAATGCAAATTATCGTCTGCGAGAGGAAGGGAAAAGAATGGAGAAAAAACACTAAACAAACAACACCGCCAACGATCGTGGTTCCATTAGCCTCCTTTGTTCTTCTGGATCCAAGATTGAGTGGGTAGGATCTCTGCATGCAATAACGGTTTGATGTTAACATTGTGGATCTATGATTTGCTTACCAAAGCTGTTGATTTTGAGTAAGGACGCGTAGCCTCTGAACGACCGAACGATTATGGTATATGAAATGAAGTACTGTCAACATTTTAATATCAATGTCAACAATGGATGCACGCTGAAATTGAGTCTTTTCCTCTTGCCTTCAGAAGAGATGTAGAGCTTATTGCCTGTGCTTTTCTAAATTAGCGAGACAAAGTAACGGTTTATGAAAAGAAGAGAGGTAAAACAAAAAGATTAAAAAGTCCACATCACTAACTGTTACCAACGATTATGGACAAAAATGCCCTCTGTAAGAGACTATACTAGACAACTACCACCGACTTCAGAATATTATGTGTAGCTCCATGAGTTCTCCTAAACTGGCGAGGCAAGGTAACCTCTCGTTCACGAAGAGTGCAGCGCTGGCACGATTACATAGAAATGTGTGCACTGCTCAGCAGAACATTGAATCACTGACACAGAAAACAACCAAGGTTACTGTTCCGGACTTCTAATTCACAAGACAAATCAGGTCGTCAACGTTTCGAGCATTGAACTCTTCAGTATTGAACTCTTCAGTATTAAACTCTTCAGTATTAAACTTCTTCAGTATTAAACTCTTCAGTATTAAACTCTTCAGTGTTAAACTCTTCAGTATTAACCTCTTCAGTATTAAACTCTTCAGTATTAACCTCTTCAGTATTGAACTCTTCAGTATTAAACTCTTCAGTAATAAACTCTTCAGTATTAAACTCGTCATTATTAAACACTTCAGTATTAAACTCTTCAGTATTAAACTCTTCAGTATTAACCTCTTCAGTATTGACCTCTTCAGTATTGAACTCTTCAGTACCGAACTCTTCAGTATTGAACTCTTCAGTACTGAAGTTCTCATCAGAACAGTCTGTCTTGAAGAAGAGTTTGATACTCGAAACGATGGCGTCCTGTTTTGAGTTGTGAATTAGAAGCCAGGAACATAACCTTGGTTGTTTTCTGGCTCCACATCCAGGGCAGCAATCATTCGTTATTTGTCAGTCATCCTATCATCGTTTTTGTTTTCGTTTGTTTTTAAGAGATCGCAACATTTCTGCTCTATTGCGGAAAATAACGCATTTCTGCTAGGCTTTTCCTCCCTCCCTCCCTTTCTCTCTCTCTCTCTCTGTCTCTCTCTCTCTCTCTCTGTGTCTCTCTCTGTCTATCTATCTCTCTCTGTGTCTCTCTCTGCCTCTCTCTCTCCCCTCTCTCTCTCTCTCTCTCTCTCTTCTCTCTCTCTTTCTCTCTCTCTCTCTCTCTCTCTCTCTCTCTCTCTGCCTCTCAGGAGTTCGACATGAAACCGTTCCATGTTCATGCAAATATTGTTTAATCATGTCATAGGTAAATACGTTCTTGCCATGCAAACTCTACCCATTAATCCATATACAACACGATCTCGTGCACGTACAGTTGACGAGATTCTGTTAATTAGGAAAATGTTCATTTGATAATTGAAATGGGCTGTCGGATTATCAATAAACAAAGAAATCTCTCTCTCACTCTCTCTCTCTCTCTCTCTCTCTCTCTCTCTCTCTCTCTCTCTCTCTCTCTCCCTCTCCCTCTCCCTCCCTCCCTCTCTCCCTCTCTCCCTCCCTTTCTCCACCCTTCCACCCCCACCCCCTACACCCCCACCCCACCCCCCCCGACATCGTTTCGAGGTCCTAAAAACCCCTGAGCATGACGCTCATCTATTAGAAAGTGATGAGAAGGGTTGAAATCTCCTATTCCTGGACTCGACACGTTGCAGTATTATGCCTCCTTCGCTTGCCTGGCAGTGAGGGAAGTCTGCGAGAGGCGGTGGGAAGTCAGGTGCTAACTCGGCCATTCATCTTGAATGGCGCGCAGTGGTAGTTGGCCGCGCCGAAGTCTGAGCACGTCAGGCGAGTGCTCTGGAGAAAAGTGTGACGTCAGTTCAGTTCAGTCTCTTAACCCTGAGATGGGTTGTTGAGGCACCACTGATGACTTTCGGACAATCTTCCTCCATCGATCTCTATCAGACGTCAGACGCTGCTTTAAAAGGAAGCTGCCACGTATTGTTGCCAAAGCAGGTATTCAGATGGTCTATTTGTGACAATTTTTGCGCCGTTTTCGCAAAAGGTGAAGACGTTTCGTAGAAAATTTGCGCAGCTTTTATACTCCTTTTCAGTACAGTAGAAAAATATCCAACGAAAGTTTACTGTTCAATACACGTCTGTGACAAGATCGCGTACGCCAGAATACTGCTCAGTTCAGCCCGTTTGTACTTTGTCAACGTAGCAACTAAATAATGACTTTGGTATATACTTTGTGTTGGCGTTCGATCCTAGCTTCGATGAAGAAGAATTTATCGGGTCAAGTAAACTTTGAATTTTACATGGATGGAAATGTGTATTGGAGATATTATTGTGAGGTAATTATCCTATGACAAATTTGTTAACAATGCAACCGCAATGATGACGTATGAGAGGAGGTCATTACACCAGAAAAACACAAAATACAGCAGTTTTTGCGTTCAGAATTTGAAAAGTACAACACGACGGAAGCATCCATGACTTCAATCTAATTTCAATCATTGAATAAACGTAGAGACAGCTCCACCCGCCTCATTTACATACCCGACAACGGCAGCTCCACCTACCTGCATTCATTGTTAGTATGGATTTGTTTAACCGTATTCTGCACTGGGGGCTTTCGCCATTGGACAAACATTAAGCGTCATGCAAATGACGAGTGATCGAGTCATTTTGCAATTCTTCTGCCTACAGTCTGTTATTCCACAAACACTTACTGTCTCTCCTTGTCGGAAAGAAAGAAAATAACGTCGAAAACATTATCATACGAAAATCATCATTTAGCGGCTATGACAGTAACTTCGCACACCTCTATCGACTATATGGCCATGTAGAACAATCGATGTTTGTATCAATCTACTCAGCGACGTAATTTCCCCCCAGCAACCCCTTGTTTATTTGACAACTCTTCACCCACCGCGCATCCATTTTACCCCGAACAACACATTTTACACGACAATAATGTTGGTCTACCGCCCCTTGGGCAGGGAGTTAGAAATCACTCAACATGTCTCCCCACGCAATTCGTAACATGCAAATAACCCGGGAAATCGATACTTGACATGTTCTAACTCCGAACTTTTGCAGTGTTTTGGTCATCAATAGCCTTGTCTAGTCTACATAGCCTGATAGACCGTAAAACTCCATTCATCATCATCATCATCATCATCATCATCATCATCATCATCATCATCATTGTCGTCGTCGTCGTCGTCGTCGTCGTCAGCGTCAGCGTCAGCGTCATCGTCATCGTCGTCGTCGTCGTCGCCACCATCACCATCACCATGACCATCATCGTCATCGTCATCGTCGTCATCATCATCATCGTCGTCGTCGTCGTCGACGTCGTCATTATCATCACCATCATCGTCGTCATCGTCGTCATCTTCTTCATCATCACCATGGTCATCATCATGGTCATCACCCCCATCCATACGCCCTTACTGTCATCTCCCCGAACCATTCCCGCCTATGGTCTGGAACTCCACGCTACCCCAGCAGACTACCCTCCGTGTCTTCTCTTTCGTTCTAAAAATGCTGACTTGGATGAAGGTTTCAGGGGAAACCCATGGCAACTATCGGGTTGACAGAGTCCTGCGACCCCTCTAGACCGGTC
>JAWQFJ010022721.1:0-5000 GCA_034096865.1 Theodoxus fluviatilis | reverse complement strand
CTCCTCCTCCTCCTCCTCCTCCTCCTCCTCCTCCTCCTCCTCCTCCTCCTCCTCCTCCCCCTCCCCCCCCCCTCCCCCCCCTCCCCCTCCCCCTCCCCCTCCTCCTTCCCCTCCTTCCCCTCCTCCTCCTCCTTTTCCTCCTTTTCCTCCTTTTCCTCCTTTTCCTCCTTTTCCTCCTCCTCCTCCTCCTCCTCCTCCTCCTCCTCCTCCTCCTCCTCCTCCTCCTCGTCCTCCTCCTCCTCCTCCTCCTCCTCCTCCTCCTCCTCCTCTTCCTTTTCCTCTTCCTTTTCCTCCTCCTTTTCCTCCTCCTTTTCCTCCTTTTCCTTTTCCTACTCCTTTTCCTCCTTCTCCTTTTCCTCCTCCTCCTTTTCCTCCTCCTCCTCCTTTTCCTCCTCCTCCTTCTTTTCCTCCTCCTCCTCCTCCTTTTCCTCCTCCTCCTCCTTTATCTTCTCTTCCTTCTTTTCCTCCTCCTCCTCCTCCTTTTCCTCCTCCTCCTCCTCCTTTATCTTCTCTTCCTCCTTTTCCTCCTCCTCCTTCTTTTCCTTCTCCTCTTTCTTTTCCTCCTCCTCTTTCTTTTCCTCCTCCTCTTTCTTTTCCTCCTCCTCTTTCTTTTCCTCCTCCTCTTTCTTTTCCTCCTCCTCCTCCTCCTCCTCCTCCTCCTCCTCCTCCTCCTCCTCCTCCTCCTCCTCCTCCTCCTCCTCCTCCTCCTCCTCCTCCTCCTCCTTCTCCTCCTCCCCCACCCCTCCTTCTCCTCCTCCTCCTCCCCCACCCCTCCTCCTCCTCCTCTTCCTCCTCCTCCATTTAAACACACGGAGGTTAGCTAAGATATTGGCCCAACTATTGAGTGTATCGAATCCTTCAAACGACACCGTCAAACAAGTAAAACAGAAATGTGACGGCATCACAAAACGGGTCATATGTCAGTTTTCTACCTATTGGAGCTGCTGGTATCATTTTGAAGCTGAGAGTTGAAGCTTTCCAATGGGACCAATATGTTTGTATCCTGAAAATTCTACAATTATTTGATTAATCACTGCAATGAAAGTTGGAGAAAATTCCTTACACAACCTTGAGTACAACTTTTCTTATTAAGAATAGAAAGAAAATCTGTGACTTGGACAACGCTTCATGGAAAACTCTATGACAGGAAGAGGTAAAGAGAACAAACTGCAGTGATGTATGATATGTGGGTGAGTAGAAGCCATTGGGTAAAAGCCTTGGGCTATTTGAACCCTACAGATCTTTTGGTATTTGACATTGTGACATTGTTGATTTGCATAGGTACATCAGCAACATATTGATTCTACGGGGGCAATAGACTAAGGAAATATCCCTTCCTCTTCCTTTCCCTTCCTCCTCCCCCCTCCTCCTTTCTCTTCTTCTTTCCTCCTTTCTCTTCCCCTTTCCTCCTTCTTCCTCCTTCTTCATCCTCTTTCATTCTTTCTCCTCTTCTTTCATTCTTTCTCCTCCTCTTTCATTCTTTCTCCTCTCTTTCATTCTTTCTCCTCCTCTTTCATTCTTTCTCCTCTTTCATTTTTCTTCCTTCTTCTCCTCCTCTTTCATTCTTCCTCTTCTTTCATTCTTTCAACTTCTCCCTCATCATCTGTCACTCTTTCCCTTTCTTCCTCTTCCTCCTTTCTTCTCCCCCACCCCCTCCTCCTCCCCCCTCACTCCTCCTCCTCCTCCAATCTCTCTTCCTCCTCTTCTCCTTCCTCTTCCACCAATCCTTCCCCACTCCTCTTCTCTTGTCTCAGACAACGATCGTAAACATGGATTTATGGTGCAAAATGGTTCCACTCAATCAAAGCGTGAAGAATGGACTGACTCGCGCGTCAGCCACCACCAGAGGCGAGTTTCATGGAACTGATATGCCAGGAAAGCAATCCAAAGTGTTCCCGGGCTCTTTCTTTTTAAGTATCTTTCTTTTTAAGTAATCTCTTTAAGCGTACGCAACGTCCAGTAAATCAATTCTGGTTAAAAAATGCGTTTCCAATACCAGATACTGCTAGCTGTTTCGTCCCAAATTTAATATAGACTTTTTATATGATTACAGGGAATACTTTTTTTAAAAGGACCGTAAATACGTTTCGGATTGCTTTCCTGCCTATCATATCATGGCCCTAGGTAACCCGCCTCAGTTGTCAGCTTTTCGATTATTGATTGGTTGAGGGTTTTTTTTCATATTTTAAAAGTACCACTCTTAGTGCGTCTAACACAATATTGGCACCGTTCCTCATTGACGTCATTTCATTTAACGACGTGGAGTAGTCTTACCTGTACGACAAGTTCTTTTTCGTCCACGCCCATTCTCGTGAATGGAGTCGAGATTCTCGAGCCCTCGTCTTAGGTTCGGACAACTGCAGGGCCAGACGATCGATGCTGGAGGCGACTCGGTGCACTCGCACACTCTACAGGATGCAGACACTGGTCTTTGTGTCATGGAGACGCGACGCTTCTGCACTTGATCGTTGCAGTAGTGGCTGCTTGAGTTTCGATGCGTGGCTATTGACAATCCAAGCACGGGTAGCTTCATCCGTGGGACCACACCCAGCCTCGCAGACAGGACGTCTTTTGATATGGTGCTGACACTCTGTTGATGTCTCATAGCCCGAGGCGCTGACGCACGTATCCACTTTGATCAGTAGCTGCTCTTCTTACCTCCGACCATTCTGAACACAGAGTCTCAGCCGCGCTGAATGACCTCCGACAAGGAGGTTAATGTTTTACAATCGGTTTGTTAGTTGATTGGTTAGTTAGTTAGTTAGTTAGTTCAGTTCAGTTCAGTTCAGTTCAGTTCAGTTCAGTTCAGTTCAGTTCAGTTCAGTTCAGTTCAGTTCAGTTCAGTTCAGTTCAGTTCAGTTCAGTTCAGTTCAGTTCAGTTTAGTTTAGTTTAGTTAGCAAAATATTTCAAAACTTTCTTAACGGATCCTGATGAAATATGATGGAAGGTCAGGGTTTTACCCAAGAAAGAATTCATTACGTTTTGAAGGTTATCTGTTGACTCCTTTTGGAGTTGCTGAAGTTAAACTATTGAGGACGTCGTCGTATGCGTTCGGCACTCAGAAATCGCTTTCAGTCACCAGAGTGAACTAAACTTCGTAGCGTCAGGCCTGGTTAGCAGGAAATCCTGCCTGAACTCATTATACAGGAGTTGGATAAGAAATTGTGGCTTACTTGGCGGAGGGTCGCTCTCACAGAATGCTCTCTAGTTTTACTTTGCAACCGTCAACTCGGCGATCGTTCTAGTAAAGACGCAGTTATAAGGCAGTGTTTAAGAATAAAGCAAAAACAAACAAACAAAAAAACCAACGTTGAAGTAGTAGGCTGATTGCAGCTACACCAGACACTAATCAGACACTTTATTTCTGCTCCGCGAAAAACAGGTAAAGACCATCATTCGGTATAAATTGACACTAGAAGAAAGGAATATTAACTGGGGAGGGAAAATGCTCTGCTTCTCGGGTTTGAGTGTTGTCCGTGACTTTCTCAGAACTTTACAGCAAAATGCGACAGCTCAATGACCTGTCATGCGCGTGAGGATTGTTACGACTGTGGTCTTTGCGGGGGTCGTGGTAGTGGTGTGGGCGTGAGTAGGCTAGTGGGGTGCTGCTGCTATCATTGCTGCTGCTGCTATTCTTGCTGCCACTGCTATTCTTGCTGCCACTGCTATTCTTGCTGCTGCTGCTATTCTTGCTGCCACTGCTATTCTTGCTGCTACTGCTATTCTTGCTGCTGCTGCTAGTCTTGCTGCTACTGCTATTCTTGCTGCTACTGCTAGTCGTGCTGCCACTGCTATTCTTGCTGCTGCTGCTATTCTTGTTGCTGCTGCTATTCTTGCTGCTACTGATATTCTTGCTGCTCCTGCTATTCTTGCTGCCACTGCTATTCTTGCTGCTACTGATATTCTTGCTGCTGCTGCTATTCTTGCTGCTGCTGCTATTCTTGCTGCTGCTGCTATTCTTGCTGCTACTGATATTCTTGCTGCCACTGCTAATCTTGCTGCTACAGCTATTCTTGCTGCTGCTGCTATTCTTGCTGCTGCTGCTATTCTTGCTGCTGCTGCTATTCTTGCTGCTACTGTTATACTTGCTGCTGCTGCTCCTATTCTTGTTGCTACTGCTATTCTTGCTGCTGCTGCTATCCTTGCTGCTGCTGCTGCTATTCTTGCTGCTGCTGCTATCCTTGCTGCTGCTGCTGCTATTCTTGCTGCTACTGTTGCACTTGCTGCTGATGCTGCTATTCTTGCTGCTCCTGCTAATCTTGCTGCTACTGCTACCCTTGCTGCTGCTGCTGCTATCATTGCTGCCACTGCTATCCTTGGTGCTGCTGCTATCCTTGCTGCTGCTGCTGCTATTCTTGCTGCTACTGTTGCACTTGCTGCTGCTGCTGCTATTCTTGCTGCTCCTGCTAATCTTGCTGCTACTGCTACCCTTGCTGCTGCTGCTATTCTTGCTGCTGCTGCTATCCTTGCTGCCACTGCTATCCTTGCTGCCACTGCTATCCTTGCTGCTGCTGCTACCCTTGCTGCTGCTGCTATTCTTGCTGCTGCTGCTAGTCTTGCTGCCACTGCTATCCTTGCTGCCACTGCTATCCTTGCTGCCACTGCTATCCTTGCTGCTGCTGCTACCCTTGCTGCTGCTGCTATCCTTGCTGCTGCTGCTACCCTTGCTGCTGCTGCTATTCTTGCTGCTGCTGCTAGTCTTGCTGCCACTGCTATCCTTGCTGCCACTGCTATCCTTGCTGCCACTGCTAGTCTTGCTGCCACTGCTATCCTTGCTGATACTGTTATCCTTGCTGCTGCTGCTGCTGCTATTCTTGCAGCTACTGCTAGTCTTGCTGCCACTGCTAGTCTTGCTGCCACTGCTATCCTTGCTGATACTGTTATCCTTGCTGCTGCTGCTGCTATTCTTGCAGCTACTGCTATTCTTGCTGATACTGCTAGTCTTGCTGCTACTGTATTCGTGCTTCTACTGCTACCGCCCTCAAGGCTGTTCTTGATA
>JAWQFJ010022720.1:0-10092 GCA_034096865.1 Theodoxus fluviatilis | reverse complement strand
TAGTACTGTGTTGTATTGTATTTGAACTATTTCCACAATGTCTGACATCTGTATTAGTACTGTGTTGTATTGTATTTGAACTATTTCCATAGTGTCTGACATCTGTATTAGTACTGTGTTGTATTGTATTTGAACTATTTCCATAGTGTCTGACATCTGTATTCATACTGTGTTGTATTGTATTTGAACTATTTCCACAGTGTCTGACATCTGTATTAGTACTGTGTTGCATTGTATTTGAATTATTTCCATAGTGTCTGCTATCTGTATTCGTACTGTGTTGTATTGTATATTTATCATTTCCTCAGTGTCTGCTATCTGTATTAGTACTGTGTTGTATTGTATTTGAATTATTTCCACAATTTCTGCTATCTGTATTAGTACTGTATTGTATTTATATATATTTGACTAATATAAGGGGGGCATCAATCCACATTTTAAAAATTCCTATAACATTCTATAGAAATATATAATATTATAGTATTCTGTAGAGTACTTTACCATACTATAGGATGTACTATAGATTCTGTGGAATACTGTAGTAAGTAATGTATAATGCTATCGGATACTATAAAACACTGCAGTTTACTATAGGATACACTATAGATAGTTACTATAGTACCTAATAGATTACTGTACCAAATTCTGTATGTGGGCAGGATTTTGTAGAAAATTAGAGAACATACACTGTATTTTCATAAGCTTTGATTTTACATACTGGTTGATGGCGCTTTGTGAAAATTAACTTTTGTTACCTTTTTTCTGCAATTTTTTTCTGCACCTTTGCACAAAATGTTGCATCATTTGAGATGGAAAATTTAATGCTGTGAACAAAATTTAGTGCAATACCGTGCTCCAAGTTATCACTTCCACTTCCAGTAATTTGGGCTGATGAAAAAAGTCTAACTCTGTTGTGGATCCTCCTTCATCTCGTGAGCAAAATGTCATCTCAGCCTGCCCTATTCACATATGGCAAGAAGACAGATACCCTTGTAAGGTGTATGATATGATGCTGACGTGATAAAGACAGCTAGGCTTATAGAATAAGGGATTCGCTTTGCAAATATGGTTTTGATGAGGATTGGAGAAGGCAGAGTGTTAATGACATACAGAGATTTATTAGGGAAGTGAAGATAAAGATGATAGCAGAGCACGATGAAAGGTGGAGATGTACTTTGTCGCAGAGTTTAAGGTATTCGATCTACTGAACTCTCAAGACGTCTAGATGTTTAGAAAAGTATCTCCTAGTTATCGACAGAAAAGTATGGAGAGATACAATGAATCGATTTCGATTGGGAGTCAGTGAATTATCAGTACACAAGAGACAATACCAGCTCAATACAAATGATGACGACTTTGTGTGTCCATCGAGTAAGGAAGATGAAGAAGACGATAGACACTTCTTACTAGAATGCCCTGCTCTCTCTGACCTTAGGGGAAAATATCTGAGGAGTTCATGCAAACATGACCAGCAATTAGTTTTTAATGAGATGTTATCATCCCAGAGAAAATCTAATCAGAAATGTATGTCGATACTTGTACAGAGCTTTCCTGCGTCGCTGCGAGTCCCTGAAGACATGACCGCGAGAACTCTTGACAGCTTTATGAGTAATGTAATGTCATGTAGAGTAATGCAATGCTAGGTAGTCCACTGTAATGTAATGCAATGTAGAGCAGTGATGTGCAGTATAGTGCAATGTGATGCAATGTGATGACAATTGAAAGAAGCTATGTTAGACAACTAAAATTGATCAACATTTTGATTGTATTGTATTGTTTATTACCCTTGTGAAGGGCTGGAGGCCTAACAATAAAGATTTCGTTAGTTCGTTTTTTTGTTTGTTATTCACATATGAAGATGGAACCAGTGACGTCTTCCAACTCAATATTATATTGAACAGCATAGCAGAAGAAGACCAGGATGTAACTGAGAAGTGGTGGGATTGTCTAGGGCTGTATGTTTTCTCTTAGTGTGACAAAGCATTAGCACCAATAAAGATAATTAATTAATCAATGGATCAGTCAATCAATCAGTCAATCAATCAATCAATCAATCAATCTCTCATGCTTGTCCACAGCTATCATTCCAGCCACCCAAACAGCAAGGGCATTTGTTACTCACATTATCCAAATGGCTGTATTGATTACAGAACCCCTTGTGAATTTTGTCTCTGAAAAAAAAAGCAGGGAGAGGAACTTGATTATTAAAAAACAAAAATTAACTCACTCATGGACGGCCATTCATACTCAAAAGCTGCTTCTAATCACACCTCTCTCACTATCTCCCACACTTGCAAACCCAACTACATGCAAGTGCACCCAAGCATGCAGAAATCTGAACATGTGGCATGCACACAGGCACTAGCACACATGCACATGCATACGCACACATGCATGCACACACACACACACACACAAAGGTAAAGGTAAAGGTGTGGTTTTTTATAGCGACTTACACCCTTTGTCAGGGTCTCAAACCGCTTAACACACACACACACACACACCAGTTCCAAGAGAACAGCATTCAGAGAGAAAAGTCAACTTACTGAAGACTGACATGTGCTTGCAGTCCACAGTAAACATCACCTTCCCAAATGCTGCACTGCAGCGTTTTTTGATGTGGACTTAGCCACAGTCTGCCTCCTTGTCACTCCATCTAAAGCTGTGAATTTGGCTGGGTTCTCATGGATCACTGTGCATGCGAAGGCATGCATATGGAAGTGTTTGTAGCTCTATCTGTGGCCATGTTCGTAGCTCTATCTGTGGCCATGTTTGTAGCTCTATCTGTGGCCATCTTCATAGCTCTATCTGTGGCCATGTTTGTAGCTCTATCTGTGGCCATGTTTGTAGCTCTATCTGTGGCCATGTTTGTAGCTCTATCTGTGGCCATGTTCATAGCTCTATCTGTGGCCATGTTTGTAGCTCTATCTGTGGCCATGTTTGTAGCTCTATCTGTGGCCATGTTTGTAGCTCTATCTGTGGCCATCTTCATAGCTCTATCTGTGGCCATGTTTGTAGCTCTATCTGTGGCCATGTTCATAGCTCTATCTGTGGCCATGTTTGTAGCTCTATCTGTGGCCATGTTTGTAGCTCTATCTGTGGCCATGTTTGTAGCTCTATCTGTGGCCATGTTTGTAGCTCTATCTGTGGCCATGTTTGTAGCTCTATCTGTGGCCATGTTTGTAGCTCTATCTGTGGCCATGTTTGTAGCTCTATCTGTGGCCATGTTTGTAGCTCTATCTGTGGCCATGTTTGTAGCTCTATCTGTGGCCATGTTTGTAGCTCTATCTGTGGCCATGTTCATAGCTCTATCTGTGGCCATGTTCGTAGCTCTATCTGTGGCCATGTTTGTAGCTCTATCTGTGGCCATGTTTGTAGCTCTATCTGTGGCCATGTTCGTAGCTCTATCTGTGGCCATGTTCATAGCTCTATCTGTGGCCATGTTCATAGCTCTATCTGTGGCCATGTTCATAGTTCTATCTGTGGCCATGTTCATAGTTCTATCGGTGGCAATGTTTGTAGCTCTATCTGTGGCCATGTTTGTAGCTCTATCTGTGGCCAAGTTTGTAGCTCTATCTGTGGCCATGTTTGTAGTTCTATCTGTGGCCATCTTCATAGCTCTTTCTGTGGCCATGTTTGTAGCTCTATCTGTGGCCATGTTCATAGCTCTTTCTGTGGCCATGTTTGTAGCTCTATCTGTGGCCATGTTTGTAGCTCTATCTGTGGCCATGTTCATAGCTCTATCTGTGGCCATGTTCATAGCTCTATCTGTGGCCATGTTCGTAGTTCTATCTGTGGCCATGTTCATAGCTCTATCTGTGGCCATGTTCATAGTTCTATCTGTGGCCATGTTTGTAGCTCTATCTGTGGCCATGTTCATAGCTCTATCTGTGGCCATGTTCATAGTTCTATCTGTGGCCATGTTCATAGTTCTATCTGTGGCCATGTTCATAGCTCTATCTGTGGTCATGTTCATAGTTCTATCTGTGGCCATGTTTGTAGCTCTATCTGTGGCCATGTTTGTAGCTCTATCTGTGGCCATGTTTGTAGCTCTATCTGTGGCCATGTTCATAGCTCTATCTGTGGCCATGTTCATAGCTCTATCTGTGGCCATGTTTGTAGCTCTATCTGTGGCCATGTTCATAGCTCTATCTGTGGCCATGTTTGTAGCTCTATCTGTGGCCATGTTTGTAGCTCTATCTGTGGCCATGTTTGTAGCTCTATCTGTGGCCATGTTCATAGCTCTATCTGTGGCCATGTTTGTAGCTCTATCTGTGGCCATGTTTGTAGCTCTATCTGTGGCCATGTTCATAGCTCTATCTGTGGCCATGTTTGTAGCTCTATCTGTGGCCATGTTTCAAGCTCTATCTGTGGCCATGTTCATAGCTCTATCTGTGGCCATGTTCATAGCTCTATCTGTGGCCATGTTTGTAGCTCTATCTGTGGCCATGTTTGTAGCTCTATCTGTGGCCATGTTCGTAGCTCTATCTGTGGCCATGTTTGTAGCTCTATCTGTGGCCATGTTTCAAGCTCTATCTGTGGCCATGTTCATAGCTCTATCTGTGGCCATGTTCATAACTCTATCTGTGGCCATGTTCATAGCTCTATCTGTGGACATGTTCATAACTCTATCTGTGGCCATGTTCATAGCTCTATCTGTGGCCATGTTTGTAGCTCTCTGAGGCCATGTTTGTACCTCTATCTGTGGCCATGTTTGTAAGCTCTATCTGTGGCCAAACATGCCTGCAAAGGGTCCACTGTTTAACATGCATGACCCCAACTATCCAAACCAGAAGCTTGTGCAGTTTGGACACACGCATAGCAGGCACTCCTCACTCCCTCCATTGATAGGGGGAAAAGCTTTCACACACATTTTTCAATGCAAGAAAGCATGTTTAAAAAAATTTCCATTAAAAAACCCATGCAGCAATCATTAGCATAATGGTCAAGTTTAACATCTTTAGCACCATCATCTCTCCTTTCATCACCAACACTCACTTCTACAAATGCCATGCCACTGATCATTTTCTTGTGGAAACCTGGACACATCCTTGCAGACAGGTGCCCAACTCCGGTGCCAGTAGGCCAACAACAGTCACACTCCAACACTTGTGTTGCTGATTTTAACACCACCAAGACCATTATCAACATCATCCTTGAAGCCAGGCGGCCCCAGCTGCCAGGGAAAATCGTCATAGAGTTGTGTCAGTCCTGGCAACATCATTGGCGTTCCAGTGCCCCACTGTTCCTAACTCTGCAAGTCCAGACTGGGCCTGCTGAGCCACCTCTGATCCCACCGACTCACAGTTCTAGTCATCCTGGAACCACAGGGACAACCACTGCCATCAACATTCTGTGAGTGGAAGGTGACTGTGAGGCTATTCTAGAGGTAGGTTGGAATCGGGGTCTGGCAGCCACTTATAGCCAGGCATCCTACAAACTTCCATTAAACAAATTCAAAAACTTTTCCATTACTTTTCCATGACTTTTTGAGAAATTTGATGACATTCTCTCACACAAATACGTGAACATTTACAGTTGCTTCGCACTGCTAGGGGCAGTAATAGACAGTGGAACATGGGCTTTGCACCTCAAGTTCAAGGCCATTGGAACATGGGCGTTGCACCTCAAGTTCAATGCCATTGGAACATGGGCTTTGTACCTCAAGTTCAAGGCCATTGGAACATGGGCGTTGCACCTCAAGTTCAATGCCATTGGAACATGGGCTTTGCACCTCAAGTTCAAGGCCATTGGAACATGGGCTTTGCACCTCAAGTTCAATGCCATTGGAACATGGGCTTTGTACCTCAAGTTCAAGGCCATTGGAACATGGGCTTTGCACCTCAAGTTCAATGCCATTGGAACATGGGCTTTGTACCTCAAGTTCAAGGCCATTGGAACATGGGCTTTGCACCTCAAGTTCAAGGCCATTGGAACATGGGCTTTGCACCTCAAGTTCAATGCCATTGGAACATGGGCTTTGCACCTCAAGTTCAAGGCCATTGGAACATGGGCTTTGCACCTCAAGTTCAAGGCCATTGGAACATGGGCTTTGCACCTCAAGTTCAATTCCATTGGAACATGGGCTTTGCACCTCAAGTTCAAGGCCATTGGAACATGGGCTTTGCACCTCAAGTTCAAGGCCATTGCGCCCAGTTGAGAGCTGTAACTCTGCATGCCATGTGACAGGAAGTGATCGCTTGCACGCCGATAAGCGCAATCAGAACAATCTTTGGCTGATGTAGAAATTTCAAAACTTGTCCATGATTTTTCAGTTTCAGCCAACATTTCAAACTTTTCAAGGCCCTTGAAAAATATCTTGCAAAAAGTTAACCTTTTCCAGGTTTTTAATGACTGAAGGAATCCTGTGCTGCATGTGAGTTGGATTCTGCATCTTCCAAAACTGTCTGAATGCATGGTCAGGACTTCATGACCTGATCCTGTCTTGGGGTGTCTTGCTCAGCCTCCTAGTTGGTGAGGAATTTCTTGCAAGCAAGGCAAGTTGAGGCAAGCAAGAGCTAGGCCATTAGGCAACGGCCAATCATTAGTTGGCAAGGCTGAAGTCCAAGAGAACAACATGGCTGCATCCAGGCGAGAGTTGGTGAAGAAGTTGCTGTTAGAGGAAGTAACTGGCAATACAGACATCACAGCAGTTTTCCCACTGGATTCAACATTCCATGGTGAATGCTCAAATGGCAGTGGGACTTTGCCAATGGAAAGAAAACAACCTGGACAGTGACAAGCACAATACAGGCATTACCATCTGTGAATATCAACCCTATGTGCATGGTCTCTACCATTTTGAATTTTCCTGCTAGCCATGGCTGAGTATTTCTAAAGTCTCCTCACCAAAACTCATGTCTCCTTGCCAGCAAGGAATTGTGTGAAACGAACTCAGCCTGTGCTTTCCTAGCATTCCTCTCCAATCCTTGTAAGATACTAGCACAGACAATGCACCCCTGACATCCCCACCCCCCAACCCCCATCCCCCAATCCCCACTCCCCTCCCCCTTGGCCAAGCTACAGGAGCAGTCCCCAGTCACCTACTGCCTCCAGTCATATGTTGCACTCTACACACTGTAATGACTGTGTCAACATCATAATGATGGACTGATGACTAAATAAATGAAATATTATGGCTTGTCAGCTTTTGTAGGCTGAGGCCATTGACCACAACAGTCACTAGGGCTGGTTAGAATGAGAAGTCAAGTCTTGGTTTCATTGTTAATCACCTTTAACAAATCACATCAGGAGGCGTGGTGGGCCCATTCTTATCACCAACCCAAGTGGGGACCTGATGAAAGCTTACCTGATGTAGACAATGGCGATGAAGAGAATGCCGAGAACCACATAGCCCACGTTGGAGTAGACGTTGTTGAAGGAGCTGATGGGTCCTAGGGGGTGAGCACAGTCAAAGTTGTAGTAACACAAGTCCTGGTTTCCTGAGTTCTGCAGCACCTGGCAACACAACACAATACAGTCAAATTTGTAGTAACACAATACAGTCAAAGTTGTGTGACACAATACAGTCAAAGTTGTAGTGACACAAAACCTGGTTTCCTGAGTTCTGCAGCACCTGGCAACACAACACAATACAGTCAAATTTGTAGTAACACAATACAGTCAAATTTGTAGTAACACAATACAGCCAAAGTTGTGTGACACAATACAGTCAAAGTTGTGTGACACAATACAGTCAAAATTGTGTGTCACAATAGAGTCAAAATTGTAGTGACACAAATCCTGGTTTCCAGAGTTCTGCAGCACCTGGCAACACAACAATACACAACAGTCAAAGTCACAGCTGTAGCAGCATGCACAGGCTTCTAGATCCATGGCTACAAATGTAGAGGATGATGAAGCACAGGGCCCGTATTCACAACGACGATTTATCTTTTTAACACTCGATTTATCCCCTAGCCCCGCGTTATCTTGATCGGTTAGATAAGGTACGCTCGTCAGAGGATCCTAGGTTGCGCTTTGCTATATATACTGGTTTCCAGCCAAGGGAGAGCGGAACAGGCAGTTGGAATCGTCTGAGTTTAGAGATAAATCGGAGTTAACATAAATCGCCGATAAATCGCCGTTGTGAATACGGGCCCAGGTCACTTTAAAATATACTAAGACAGTCAAACACACATGCATATGTGCCTGCCTGCCTGCTTATCTCTGCCTGCCTGCCTGCCTGCCAGCATTGCTGCCTGCCAGCATTGCTGCCTGCCTGCCTGCCTGCCTGCCAGCATTGCTGCCTGCCTGCCTGCTTATCTCTGCCTGCCTACCTGCCAGCATTGCCTGCCTGCCTGCCTGCCTGCATTGATGCCTGCCTGCCTGCCTGCTTATCTCTGCCTGCCTGCCTGCCTGTCTGCCTGCCTGCCTGCATGCCTGCCTGCCTGCCTGCCTGCCTGCCTGCCTGCCTGCCTGTCTGTCTGCCTGCCTGCCTGCCTGCATGCCTGCCTGCCTGCCTGCCACTTAATGCCACTGTGAAGGAGGTGCATAACCTGGCATGAAGTTACACTCTGGGTGGAGACAGGCTAGGGTGAAAGCAGACCAGTTGAGGTGTGTGTGACCAACTTGATTGTATGCTTTGTTATAATACCAAGGAAGGACAGCATATATGTGACCCTCCACCACGGAATGAGACGCTTTGTCCCTGGAACCATTCGGCACTAGCACTGGAAATAGGTACAAGGGGTGTGGATTGTCGATTTTGAGTTTTTGGTTGTTTCTGGTTCAGTAATCCTTTATCTACCAGGTCAGCGAGTTTCATTTACCAAATCTGTCTCTAAATACGTTTAAATACTTAATTTATGCAAGAGGGGTTTCAAAATAAATACTTCATTAAATATTCATAATTTAAAATGCTTGTATCTCAAAAACTACTCAACCGATTTCAATAATTTTTCCACCATTTCGCAGCTTTTTGGATCCTTTTTGTAAGAACTGATATCACTCTATGCATTCAAAACCTTCAATCTGATTGGTTCGCTTAACTATGGACCATATGGGAGAGGGAAGGAACCAGCCAATCGGAGCGCAGCTTAGAGTGAGCCTCGAGGTGTTAGCGCTTCTGCCTTCAACGCGCCACGCTTCCGTGCCTATCGTGATTTCGACTCACTACTGCTGATTTTTCGACGGAAAACAAGCATACATGAAGGTATGTTCCCGTAAACTTGTAAATTTATAGTGTATTACTGATTTCTTGTGTCAGATTGATGTAAATCAACAGATCGAGATCACTTTCAGCGGCCACGGAGCCGATCTCAACCCACAAGTTGAATTTCGTTTACATTAATTTTGCCGAAGATGAATGTGCAGACTTGAGAGAATATTCAGCTCTCTGCTGTACATCTCGCATTGCTTGTTTGAGAAATCTTTGTATTAAATGAACAGTAATGATGAAATGACTTCAAATAGTTGGACTGGCTCTGAAACTACATATTGTATGTGATTGTTTTCAGGTCGAGGCCGCATCAACATTGCTTGTAAATAGTTTTGTATGTTTCTTTGAATAAAATACTTTGGAATCTAATAGCATCATCAGTTCCCATTGTGGCGTATAAATAGTTTAACAATCACTGTGCACCCCCACCCCACCCCCACCCCACACTTTACTACACAAACATTTTAGTGTAATTTTTGTGTTTCTTGGACCTGTGCACATTAGCACTGATTTTAAAATTATTATGAATAGGTTTTTGATCAGTAAGCCATTGTGACAATTTATCCGTGAACGTACATTTTCGTGTATTTTCTGAAACAATGTTGACAATAAACTACTTTATGTTTCAAACTGAAAATTTGTGTGTTAGTTTTTTATGTTATGTTGTATGACTGTGCCAAATTTCAAAGAAATGCATGCATGGTTGCTAAGGAAACTGTTGTGCTGAAGTTTCAAAACTTTTATTTCAATTTTTTCAGAAACACATTTCCGAGGGTAAGTATATTTAAATACCTGTAACTCGGAGACTAATTGTCCGATTTTCAAACGGTTTTCACCATTGTGATTGCCATTTAAAATACTTTCAGACAGAGTAAAAAACTGAAAATGGCCCAGGGGGACAAAGCGACTCATTCCGTGGTGGAGGGTCACAT
>JAWQFJ010022719.1:30000-35726 GCA_034096865.1 Theodoxus fluviatilis | reverse complement strand
CAGCTAACTGCTTATCCTCGGTGTCCCACGTCGTTATTGCCTAGCGTCTGATGCTCGTCGTACGCTCTCTCTAGTGACCTGTGTGGTCGTCTGGGTGTCTTTGCTTCGACCTCCCCATATGGTGCCTGGCATTTCATTGATAAGAGATGTCAAACATTTCAGGAAAATAGCAGTTAACTGATACGCCTGTGTGCCTGGTAGATATAGGTAGCGATAATTCAAAGGCTCATGAATTCGTAGTGGGATATTCCTTAATTTCTCTTAGACTTCTGAACACTGCTCCAGAAACGGATTACTATTCCTCAGACAACTAAGCCAGGCATCGGTGTGAACGGAACTAAAGTGTTGAAATACTCATAGATCGAACGCAAGAGCCGGGGCTACAGCGTATGTCTTCAGACTGGGCGCATTCTTGGTCTGGCTGAAAAGTGTGAAGACTTGAAAAGCCTCGCTTTCAAAAGCATCTACCACATTGCTTCAAGCCCCAGCAGTTTTAGGCTGGCCTGGGGTTTCGGCCCAAACGAAATCTTGTTGTCTTGATTTGTGCATACTCGTCCTTCCTGAATGACTGCTTGCGTCCTTCAGGCACTTAGCCTAAAGTCCTTCCCTGACATAATTGTTAAGCCCCAAATTAAAACGTAAGCAGTAAAGGGCCTTCAGTTTTCTGTATATCACGGCGTTCTGGTGCAGTCGTAAGAAAACTGCTTTAACATTGATGCTATTGTTTGTAATGGGGAATACTTTATTTGAATTTTTTTCGAAAACACTAAGATGCAGCTAGGAACCCTTTATCTTATCTGTCTCTGTGTCTCTATGTCTCTGTGTCTCTCTTTCTTTCTTTCTTTCTTTCTCTCTCTCTCTCTCTCTCTCTCTCTCTCTCTCTCTCTCTCTCTCTCTCCCCTCGCCCCCCACCCCCCACCCTCTCCCCCAAAAAACCCAAACCCAATCAATTATGTCTGCGAAAGAACAGCAAATACAACAATGGCGAATGTTTGTGACTTGCATGCAATCTAACAGGCACCCTTTCAACAGTTTCCATTGTGTAAAGGTAAGGACGGCCCGTCATTGATCGCATTATCATAATGTGCTTTGTTTAGAGGAAGACAAAACTCTGGTGAAGAGAATGATTTCTCCTCCTTCTCCCCCTCCTGCTCCTATAAACTGGGGCTACTGTGTACAGAGCCAGTACGGAAAAGACGCTGGGGAAAAACTTGAGGCGAGACACACACTCGAAACCCGCCAGTGAATGTTCGAATACTCTCAACCTTAGTGCTGTCTTATACCCACGACGCTCTTTGTAAGAAGGATATATGCGTGAATCTACTGCGTGTGAGCGTTTTGTGAGAGTCAAGGTAGCGTGTTTGTATGTAGAAGTTATCACTCGCATCTCCAAGGCAGTTTGAAGGATCATTTTAGAAAACTCGAGGTAGTAAAATCATTTGTTCCGCAAGGAGCCGTCAGACGAACCATTTGCTTTGCGGCTAGTTGACGAGTATATCAATGCTTGTGTCGTGGGGTGGTATTCATGCTAATTATGTCTGGTGTTATGTTTTACTTTACCATACGACATTATGGCTTGTTGTGTGATGCAGGTCGCCTCCCCACCCCTTCATCCTGGCATTGACCAGCCGTCCCGGATGTTGGCACCACCTTCTGCAGCAAGTCTCTGCCCTCTTCCAGCACAGCAACCCCAGGTAATGTGTTCATTCGCATGCGTGCGCGTATGTTAGAAGGAGAGAGAGAGACAGAGAGAGAGAGAGAGAGAGAGAGAGAGAGACAGAGAGAGAGAGAGACAGAGAGAGAGACACGGAGAGAGAGAGGGAAGGAGGGAGGGAGGGAGGGAGGGAGGGAGGGGGAGAGAGAGAGAGAGAGAGAGAGAGAGAGAGAGAGAGAGAGAGAGAGAGAGAGAGAGAGAGAGGGGGGAGGGAGGGGAGAGAGAGAGAGAGAGAGAGAGAGAGAGAGAGAGAGAGAGAGAGAGAGAGAGAGAAGAGAGAGAGAGAGAGAGAGAGAGAGAGAGAGAGAGAGAGAGAGAGAGAGAGAGAGAGAGAGAGAGAGAGAGGAGTGTGTGTGCACATGTGTGGGTTTTCGTTTTCACATTCAACTTGCGGCAGCCTCGAAGCTCTTTCATAACGAAGCAGTGGCGCTGGCAGCGCTATTGAAGACGCGGATTATCCCTCCAGGTTTACTGGATGTCCTCACAGCTTTGTCTGTGTGTGTGTGTGTGTGTGTGTGTGTGTGTGTGTGTGTGTGTGTGTGTGTGTGTGTGTGTGTGTGTGTGTGTGTGTTTGTGTCTGTGTGTCTGTCAGTCTCGACGTAACGGCTGATATCTCAAAAACTACTGGACGGATTTCCTTGACATTTTGCACACTTACTGGAAGTTAGGTCCGATTGAATGTATCACATTTTCAGAATCGAGGTTTGAAAAGAAAGTGACTTTTTTAGGTCGTAAACTCGAAAACACCCCCCTAAAATGTCAGTTGACGGAATGGCGATATTTCGCCTTTTCCTTCACTCCCGTCGCCAGCAGCGTTTCTCCCACGCTGTACGAGCGCTCACCAATTACATAAATAGTTTTCGTGATCCTCCCCAGAAAAAAATCGCCTTTGCTTAAAAAATACCGTTTTACAGTCAAAAGTGTCCACCCGCGCGGCCGGTCCGACTCTTGGAACAGCCACTCCGTCTGAGCGCAACACTACCAAGTTCTGTTCGCGTGGCCTAATGGCAGTGAATCGATATTAAACTTGGCAGAAATAGACCTTGAGTATCCTAAAATGTACAAGACCACTCACATTTCATGAACTATCATCCATTTGTCTACAATTTACAGTGCAAAATACGAACCGAGTGGGTTTACGGAAAAGAACGTTATAATTGCTTTACCAACAAGTAGTCATGTCAGTTCCTGAATGGCTCATCTGGTAGAGCGTTGGACTATTGTATTGTTCGGTCATGCGGGAACGGGTTCGAATCCGCGCTGAAACTTTTTTCCCCTCTTTTTTTGAGAGGTTGCGGGTTCGAATCCGACCTGTTTTTTGTGGTTTTGTGGGTGTGTGTTTTTCCCTCTCTTTTCTCGAGAGGTTGCGGGTTCGAACCCGACGTGAACCTCGCCTTAGCAGTGTGAACTCTTCATGGCCGCGAGACCATTGACGTTAACTGCGATGATTGGACAGGGAGACCATTGGCGTTAACTGCGATGATTGGACAGGGAGACCATTGACGTTAACTGCGATGATTGGACAGGGAGACCATTGACGTTAACTGCGATGATTGGACAGGGAGACGCTGGAAAGGTGGAATCGATGTCTGGAAAATTTTGCTAATGAGCCTGTCAGCGTCTTATCTTTGGTCCTGAGCCCTTCACAGTCACACATCTGGAACAGTGGCTCCCCTGTGTTGACCGGAGAAGTGAAGACATCGAGCCTGGTCAGATAATGAAGTCGTATACGTGTAGGTGGAAGCCGATGTTGGAATTGGTACTGAAATAAAGATGACCAATGAGGACGTCAGTCGAACTGATTTAATACTTACGAACCTTCGCCTTCCACCTGATAAGGAGCTATGAAGACCTGAAAGCTTGTAAGAATAAAACCAGTAGAACTGAAGTACTCTTTCTTCATCATTGTTTCAGATTATGTAAAGTCTGCAGTGAAATCGTTTAGATACTGTTTGATCTGGGCTCCTCGTGTACTAAGTGCGCGTGTGCTCTTACCGTACTTAACGTTTACGTTCTCTGAGATTTTTTTCTCTCTAATATCTAATGAAATTTTCTCATCGGTGATTTCTATGATCTGATGTAGCATATACATCGCTTTTTAAAAAAGTGTTACGACCGTTCCCCTCAAGCTACTGTAAAGACCGCAGTAATAGCATAGTTATATGAATGGTGTACTTTGCGGCAGTACCTTTGAACCTTTGTAATGATCTCGCTTTTTCAATGCTGTTTAATTCTCAACAGAATTGAATAGGCAAGAGATGGGTAAATGGGGAAAAAAAGTAAGAGCAAGAAAAATGAAATTGGGGCTGAGCTTGATTTGTTGATTGTGATGAAATGAGGTTGATTATTCCATACTGCCCATGTTGAAATTTTTCTTTGTCTTTCTCTGTGTGAAATAGAGATGTTTAAAATGTTAGTGGAATAGCGGATTTCTAAACGTTAAAATGAGAATTTAGCAAGAGAAGCTATCACACACACACATACGCGCGCGCACACACACACACACACACACACACACACACACACACACACACACAGAGACAGACAGACAGACAGACAGACAGACAGACAGACAGACACACACACAGATAGACACACAGACAGAAACTCAGACAGAAACTCAGACAGACAGACAGACAGACAGACAGACAGACAGACAGACAGACAGACAGACAGACAATAAGACAATAAGACAGACAAACAGACAATAAGACAGACAGACAATAAGACAGACAGACAAAAAGACAGACAGACAATAAGACAGACAGACAATAAGACAGACAGACAAAAAGACACACACACACACACACACACACAGACAGACAGACAGACAGACAGACAGACAGACAGACAGACAGACAGACAGACAGACAGACAGAAAATAAGACAATAATACAATAAGACAGACAGACTCACACACACACACACACACACACACACACACACACACACACACACACACACACACACACACACACACACACTTTGTAGGTATACACCAGACACAAGAACGACCCACATTACACCTAGTACACGGCGAAAGGTTTAGACATAATTACCCAAGCGAAGTACAAACATTGGGAGTTGATAAGAAACTCAAACGCAGTTCTCAACGCTTAGTACCGCCTCACATTAAACGATGCTTATCCTTGAAATAAATTATGTATCATGAGCAAGATCCCAACGCACAGCAGGCGAACGACATGAAACTGTTGTGGCCGTGTGACATACATGTACAGTTGATACTTTTGTCCATCAGGGCCCGTATGCACTTTTGAAATAAAATCACTACTTAGGGATGCATGAGTCGAAAGTGGTGGTTCCTTTCTAAGAAACCATGTAGTAAAACAACCCTTTTTCTACTTCAGCCAAGACCTATGTGTGCAGCCGTAGTAACAGTGAGTTTATCCGTCATTGCTGTCTGTGGTTCTCACAGAAAAGGCTATATTTTGGGATACTAGAAACCCATGGAAAGAAAATGTAAGCTGCGAACAGCGCTAATTTATCAAAGCTGTGTTGAATGCATCACTAGGTCGTGTAAGCTCCTACATTTTAAAAATGGAAATGCGGGTCGACGCACCTAAACACCGGAGCATCTGTTGACATTGTGTACAAAGCTAGCTTCATCTTATGTCATGAAAACGATACATTTAAATTGCATTTCTGGTAAGAAAACACTGTTCTGATTGAATTGCTTTATTTCTGTAAATGAGAAAATGTGTGTCGACGTGCGCCAAGGTCTCAAATGTTTGGTGAGAAAAGTGCGAGCTGAGGCTGGAGCGAGAACACATGCTTGTTTGATCGGCAACAGCAACGAAGGAGACGGGACAGAATATCAACTGAACAAATCCGCTTGATTCGTTCGATGATGAAGACATCTACAAGACATTTATAGTTCATCGCCATGAAATATTGGAAATTGCAGATGAGTAGCACGAAGACTTGCATGCGTACATAATGCGTTTTCTGCCAACAAGCAGACGACAGCCAAAGACGCTTGCACATGCGCACT
>JAWQFJ010022719.1:7500-25000 GCA_034096865.1 Theodoxus fluviatilis | reverse complement strand
CGAAAAGGAGCACATTTATCTTGTATGTTATTGTATTTTGTTGTTTGGAGACAACTCGCATGTTATTCTACCAGATGTCATAAAGTAGTAAACTGTTTACCAAAGTGCTTCTCTCAGAACTCTTTCGCCTCTTTTTTGACTTAATCTAGTTTCCACCCTAAGGCATTTTGGTTAATGTGAACCTTCTTTGATCATTTAAAAGGCGAAAGAGAGAAATGGGATTTGATAGCAATCGACGGTAAAAACACCATAGACTTGCTAATCTGGTCTTGCAGATGAAAATTTGATGAGAGGAAGGCGAAGGGAAAATGGATGGAAGTGAAGCGAGACCCTCACGTCGCTAGCAAGGCGAGGGCCTCCTTGTTGATGCGCTGGTGCCGCGAGTCGGTCGATGTGTCACGCTGAGATAGTGGATTCAGCTGTGCCAGGAGGAGAAGATCCACATTTGCTGTGTTGTTCCAGGACTGCAGAACCTGTAATGGGAGAACGAGACGCCCGGGGGTTGAAGTTTCTCCACCAGAAAGTGAGGACGAGCGGAAGATGGACGCGACAGTGACTGTTAGAAAAGGCTTCGAGCGCGTTTCGAAATACACGTAGCATGTGCTAGTCGTAGCAAGTGCTAGTCGTAGCATGTGCTAGTCGTAGCAAGTGCTAGTCGCAGCAAGTGCTAGTCGCAGCAAGTGCTAGTCGCAGCATGTGCTAGTCGTAGCATGTGCTAGTCGCAGCAAGTGCTAGTCGTAGCATGTGCTAGTCGCAGCAAGTGCTCACTTTTTGCCACAGAACGTTACAAGGATTCGTGTCGTGTAGATCGTTCTCGCAATATTCTATAAAACCAGACGAGGTTGACAAAGGTAACCAAGTACACCATTGTAAAGAAGACTTTTCATAAAAACACCTACGTTTGTCGATTTGGAAAACTATAGTGCAGTCGTATTTTGTCGTCACTTTCGAAAATGCACATTTTCGCAGAATGGGGTGTTTGTGTGTGTGTTGTGTGTGTGTGTGTGTGTGTGTGTGTATGTTTGTGTATGTATGTGTGTGTGTGTCTGTGTGTGTGACTATATGTTTGTGTGTGTGTGTGTGTATGTGTGTTTGTTTGTGTGAGTGTGTGTGTGTGTGTTTGTGTGTGTGTGCGTGTTTGTGTGTGTGTGTTTGTGTGTTTGTGAGTATGTGTGTGTGTATGTGTGTGTATGTGTGTGTGTGTATGTGTGTGTATGTATGTGTGTGTGTTTATATGTTCGTGTATTTGTGTGTGTGTGTGTGTGTGTTTGTGTGTACGTGTGTGTGTCTATCTATTTGTTCGTCTATTTGTGTGTGTGCGTGTGTGTATGTGTATGTGTGTGTGCATGTGTGTGTGTATATGTTCGTGTATTTGTGTGTGTGCGTGTGTGTGTGTATGTGTCTAGATGTTTGTGTATTTGTGTGTGTGTTTGTGTATGTGTGTATGTTTGTCTGTGTGTGTGTTTGTGTGTTTGTGTATGTGTGTGTATGTTTGTGTATGTCTATATGTTCGTGTATTTGTGTGTGTGTGTGTGTGTGTGTCTATATGTTCATGTATTTGTGTGTGTGCGTGTGTGTGTATGTGTTTGTGTGTATGTGTGTGTATGTGTGTGTATGTGTGTGTGTACGTTCGTGTATTTGTGTGTGTGTGCGTGCGTTTGTGTGTGTGTGTGTGTATCTATGTGTGTGTGTGTGTGCGCGTGCGTTCGCGCGAGCGTGTGTGCTTGTGTGTGTGTATGCACGTGTGTGTATGCACGTGTGTATGCGTGTGTGTGTGCAAAGTTTGTATGTATGTGGGTATTTGTGCTTTCGTTTGTACATGTACAGTATGCGCGCACGCATGCGCTTGCATATGTCAATGCTCATATGTGCATGTAGTCGTAGGTGTGCGCATACGAATATATGTGTGAATCTTTGTGCATGTGTCCGCATGTGGGTTTGTACTCGTATATGTACTTGTGCTCGTGCAGACCTGCAAAGGATTGTGTACAGCAACTTCTTACTCCCTTTTTCCTCATCGACGTTTCTACCACATTTCGTCGGTGAAAAACAAAGTTTGAACTGGATCAGGCGTCTGGGTCCTCAGTAATCCAATACATCCCAGCGCCCCTACTTTAAAAACGACTATAGATTGGGGTCGACGTATCGCGAGTAATTCAATAGACGCGCGCGTTCTCTTCAGGAAACTCCAGCAGAGTCTATGAGAAGTGTGGGCAGTAGCACTGACTTCTTGGAGAGAAGGGCGACATTTCGAATGCTCGCTGGCAGCACCTCTACGACGCCACTGCGAGGGTGTAATTACGACAGATAATCTCTCTCTCCAGCTCTGTCTCGAGCATGAAACTTTCTCGCTTGATCTTGTAGCAGCCTTGTTAAATTCACTCTTGTCTGGCAGACTTGTTGAATGAGCATGAAACTTTCTCGTTCGATCTTCTAGCAGACTTGTTAAATTCACTCTTGTCTGGCAGACTTGTTGAACTGAATTACTTCTCGTGTCCATCCTTCTATTACGTCGAGTTGGAACTGAGGCAGAGATCGATTCACTCTTCGCATTTGATCGCAAGGAATGGTGCGCGCGCGATTTTGGTATATGGCGATGTATGGACTTGAAGGAAGTACCCTGACGTTGGTTTGATATTGCGACTTTTCAGCCAAATCTGAATCACAAATCGCTGTACACATTAACCCCGATCTTTGGAACCCTGGATGAAAGTTTACTGGCGCCTGACGACAAGCACAGTGACAGACAGGGAACGCACAGTCAGGTATCTGCATTAGCTCCTCTGTCGGAGGAGCGTTCTAATCCGATGCTGGCTCACAGTCACTCACAAGGGTTAATGCACGACGATGTGCCATCTCGCCCTCCATCTGGGTGGAGGTAGGCAATGAGAGTTACGACCCTTGCCCGAAGATGCAGCTCTAGGGTCCGCGCAGCTTCGAAAGCCGTACCCACCAGTTCCTGCCAGCCCACCCCCAGTGCTCTCCCCTCTTGCATGAGTACACGGTCAGCCCCTCAGCCTCTACTCGCTTGTTGAAACCATGTCTTTGACAGGCGGAGATGGGCGAGCATGCTTTGGGGTTGGACGATGTGCAAGGCGCAGTGCCATGGTTCTATCCCTGGGATGGAGAAATCTGGGTTTATTGAAATATCGTGACAATGTGGGATGTTATGCTGGCTGCTATCTTGTGTCGTTAGCTTTGGTTCAAACGTCTACGACGGGCCAAAGAAGAAAGACAAAAAATATTTACAGGAACTTCCCAACCCTTCAGACTTGTTTAGAGTACCCACCAGTCGCAAGCGACAGCGGACAAGCGCTCTTCCCGCCGGAATCGAGCCCCGACGGTTCGTGTGGTGTCGTCGTGTAAAACCACCACTTGAACTCTCGTCTGGGACGAACACCATGAGGGCTACTATTGGGCTTTGTCAGAGAGCTTGACCTGTAGTCGCTTCCGGCTGACAGGTGCGGTGTTCGAGGTTGCACAGATCCTAGAGTTGCATCCTTGGGCAAGGGGTTTCACCCACGTTGCCTCTCCTACCGAGGAGCTGAACTGGTCTGTGGGCTCTGCACAGTGGCGACAGGGGACTGACATTTCCGAAAAAAAATTCATTAATAAAAAACCAAAATGAAATTATTTATCATCATTATTGTCTTCATCGTCAACATCATCATCATCATCGTCGTCGTCGTCGTCGTCGTCGCCACCGCCACCGCCACCACCAACCACCACCAACCACCACCATCATCATCATCATCAGTTCACAGGAGTTGGGCTCATCAGCCACAGTAGGTCTGCACATTTTGACTCGAGACATTGAGCAACCATCCATAGACTCTGGAGACGTATTGGAAAGAAAAACAACAACATCAACCTCAAGGCTGGAAACACAGTTGATAGTGAGTAGCGTATGCGCCACCGCAGACAGACGGCGGATCGCCCTTATAGTACGGAAAGGACTGCATCCAAACCTTTGTGTAGACAATGACTGATTAGGCTTTCTCGTATCTTGGACGTCCGTCGTGTTGGCCATCTTCCTTGTTGCTGGCTCCCAGTGCTGCTGTCTGGCTTCTTATCTGGTGTTATTTCATGGCGTGGCAAGGCCGTTACTTGGCCGTGAAATCCATTCTGAGCTTGTCATTCAGTGCCTGAAAGGCTTTCTATCTGTGTGACCTGCGGTCAGCTGTGACCCAGACTGTTGTCTTGTCCGGATCCGGAGTTCCTTGCCGTCCTCTCCCTAGGTAGGTATTTCGCAGTGTCTGCGTCAAGCTTCGAAAATGGCCGCTGTGTACAGTTTTTGTGAAATGTTTTTGATCCTCAACTTTAATTTCCTCTAGTTGGCTTATTGTCACTCATTCAAGGTAACAGATCGAATGAATATGTAATCTTTCTGTTTTATTTACTACATAACACTGGAAATGTAGATTGGGTTTTGTGCATAAAAATGTACTTTTAAAATATATTGTGTCGCTTTTTGTAATGAGGTCGGAACATCCTTATGTCCCTCGCAAAAAGTTAATGTCCTCGAGCACAGAAATGAAAGATCTTACTGTTGAAGTGAAAACCGCAGCGAATTAGTGCAAATTGCTAATCACTTTAAAAATCCTATAGTAAGACTTGTGGCAGTTTTTGTTTGGGTTTCATAGGAGCAAACATTTGTGTTTTATGATAACATCCTCTACCTATGGTAGACTACGACAGAGATGCATTTTGTTTCTGTTGACATACAGTGGTCTTTTTAAATGGCTAGGATGGTCAACTGACTGAAACTGTCATTGACATGGCTCAGACTTGCATATGTAGATTTGTATGTTTTGACATTGACGTTGAGAGTGGATAGAGGAAGGGAGGGAGGGAGGGAGGGAGGGAGGGAGGGAGGGAGGGAGGGAGGGAGGGAGGGAGGGAGCGAGGAAAGATACATGAAAGAATGAACGGATGGATAGAGTTTACAGTCGATCAGGTTTTGTAAGCTATAACACATTCTAGTTCACTAGTGACTTCGCCTAACGGCGAAAGTGTCTCTAGCCCAGTTGACATCACGTGATGGAAGGTTTTCGTCCGATATATGCAAATGGAGGTCACACGAGAGGCTTGTGGAATAGCCGATCTGCTCCCTGATATACGCCGTCAAAGTAGTTCTAAGACTATTTCGCACAAAACTCTTAACATAACTCTGGTTAAGGCAACAAACAAGCGTTTATTCGATAAAATAAAATGTTTGTGTTGAAATGGAAACAAGTTTTGACATCTGAATGATTTCTGTAAAAAATGGAGAGAAAAATAATATCAGAACAAATTATTTGTGGCGCAATGCTGTAATGCGAAGGGTCAAGTCTATTACGCATTCATTGCGAACTGTGCCAGAGTCACGTGACTCGGGTTCACAGACTAACACGGGTGTTGTTTGGCATATGGGCAAGTTAAGACTCCATTGCAATGATCATTCGTCTTTTACGAATGAGGATTTATTCCTGCACACAGCCCTCAGGCAGACATTGAACCGGCGTAATTCACAATGCAAATGAAAGAGATGACAAAAGACTAGAGGAGTATTCACAATGCAAATGAAAGAGATGACAAAAGACTAGAGGAGTATTCACAATGCAAATGAAAGAGATGACAAAAGACTAGAGGAGTATTCACAATGCAGATGAAAGAGATGACAAAAGACTAGAGGGGTAGCTCTGTGGAATTCTTGGGATCTGTTGCCATTGTTAATTTTCTAGAATAAGCGCGTGTTTAGGGATTTCAGCTCGTGTATTTGGAAAACGTTTGTTCAGTGACAATAGCCTGCAGTGATAAATGAGGCGTCGAGCAATTCAGTCGAATGTTACTCGTCGTCTACCTATTCTATATTTTAAAAAAACACCCGCCAGTCTTCCTTCACTACGGCCAGATGAATAAGTGTTACTCCGAAAGCTTGCCGAACAACTTTCTCCCCAGCCGCTGCTAGCAGCGATCATAGCTCTTGCAGCCGCTCGCAGCAACCACAGCCGCCGCCTTGAGCTGCTACCCGCAGCCGCTGGCCACAGACCTGCTGCAGCAGCCAGTCCAGCTAGGCACGGCGACTCCAACATGGGAGCTCACGCCTGACGGCTAACGCTCGAGAGCGTACGTCATAAGCAAACAGCCCCTTTTGAAGGCTAAAAAATTTAAGCAACAACACAATTAGTCGGTCTTAGTGTCACCATTCACCTTCCATTAGTGTCAGTCCGACTCCAGCCACCACCCTCTTTTCTGATATATGGAATGAAGCAGTTCGGTCCGAAAACCAGGTGCACGTATGAAAAGAAGCCTGACATTTCTATAACTCAAATTAGTCGTCCAAGGTTTGCTCTAAGGAAAGCTGTTGTGTCTTGTCGTTAACGGAACTGATGGCGGCTGTTGTCATGACTGTCTAATGTTCCTTTTTAAAAATCAAATTAAATGTCGTTATCACCTAACTGGCTTCATCTCGAGAATGTTAGAGGAATAATTCACCTCTGACCTAGTCCAGACGTCGGTGTTGAGAGTCCTCTTTTTCTTTTCTCTTTCTTCCCCCCCCCCCCGTCTTGTCTCCCTCTCCTTGTGCTAATCTCGGGTCGCAGAGCGAAAAAAGTTATCCTCAGTGCTATCTGTGCCGGATTGGCCTGTCAGGGCAATCGGATTTGCGAACTAGTACCCTACTGTCAGGGAACACTGGCGCAGTTTTCCTTCCATTAGACTTGCCCAGACCTTGTTAGCGCGTGTGCCCAGGGCACATGGCCGGTACAAACCACGCCCCGATGCCTGTCTGTTGAATCCCAACTCAATCAACGCTGCGCCTCTCGGCCTGGACCTGGAAGAATGGCAAACAAGCTGCAAGAGCAGGACGTGGACGAAAATCAATCGGGACCTCTTCATTGACTCGCGTTGTTGGCATCCTTTAAAGGGACTAATGAAATGTTGCAGCCGCCTGTGTGCATGCACTGTCTGAGCGTGGCAAAGTTTTCTTTGGGGACAACTTTGGTCGACCTCGCCATCCGAAGCCGTGCAGGAGGGTGAAGAACGATGATGAGTTCGGATGCTTCTCTAATGAAACTCTGCATTGAAGACTTGTGATCCATTTACCACCCTTTCAACAGTATGCAAACAATGGGGCAGGTGGGGGGTTTTCAGTCATGACAACTTTACAGCGTGGAGCACGTTGAGAATGAAATAAACTTGCACTTCCTCGGGTTTGGCCACTAATTTCCAGCTGCGATCTCACTCCTCCCCCCACCCCACCCCCACCCCCTCCTCCTCCCCCCTCCCCCTCCCTCCCGATTGTATAAGCATAAAGAGCTGAGATTTGAAGTAATGGGAAACCCTTTCAGAATAGTTAATGCAGACGTCATCTGCCATGTTTTCCTCCAGCTGTTACTTCTCGCACTGGTCCTGACGCTTCGTCGCTCTGTCACTCGCCGCTGGCTACATGTAGGTCCAAATGACATGAATACACTGCTGATGTACTGGATTAAAGAAAGGGAAAGAGGCCTGGCAACTCTTGTCTAACTGTACTGCACTTGGCTGGGGGCAAGACTTGTCTAACTGTACTGCACTTGGCTGGGGGTAAGACTTGTCTAACTGTACTGCACTTGGCTGGGGGTAAGACTTGTCTAACTGTACTGCACTTGGCTGGGGGCAAGACTTGTCTAACTGTACTGCACTTGGCTGGGGGTAAGACTTGTCTAACTGTACTGCACTTGGCTGGGGGCAAGACTTGTCTAACTGTACTGCACTTGGCTGGGGGTAAGACTTGATATCACGTCCCTCTGAGCAATTTGTAAAAGGTGAATGGCAGCTTGCTAACTAGAGGGTGGATTGCTACAATAAGATGGCAGTCTCTCTCTCTCTCTCTATATTATATATCTCTTTCTCTCTCTCTCTCTTTCTCTCTTTCTCTCTCTCTCTCTATCTCTCTCTCTTTCTCTCTTTCTCTCTCTCTCTCTCTCTCTCGCTCTCTCTTTCTTTCTCTCTCTCTCTCTCTTTCTTTCTCCCTCTCTCTCTCTTTCTCTCTCCCTCCCTCCCTCCCTCCCTCCCTCCCTCCCTCACTCACTCACTCACTCACTCACTCCCTCCCTCACTCACTCACTCACTCACTCACTCACTCACTCACTCTTTCTCTCTCTTCTATCTCTCTTTCTTTCTCTCACTCTTTCTCTCTCTCACTCTCTCTCTCTCCCCTCCCCCTCTCCCTCCCTCCCTCTCTCTCTCTCTCTCTCTTTCTCTCTCTCTCTCATTTGTTCCTGCATGAACAATTACTTTGCTCATATCATTTCGTGGTGAACACAAAGACAATGCATTCACCACATCAGCTACATCACCACCAAACAGAGTACGCACATGCGTTTCTCCTGAGCGATCAAGACGTCTGCTGTTGATGTGTTTGAGGTCTGAATTCCCTGTTATGATATTTTTCACTTCTCCAGGCTGAGGTAGTAGTATGTTGAACTTTTTTGGTGGTTGTTTCTTCTTTTTAGCCTCGGCAACAACACGCTTGCCTTTCCTTTCACAATGTGACGATGGTAGTGTGGAAGTTGAACAGTTCTGGGAGAGATCATTTCTGCTGCAGGACTCTTTTAATTGAGCACTTGACGATGCAGGCACATGTAAATTGGTTGTTTGATGATTTGCAGTGGTATGATCTAGAAAAGAAACTGCAAATGTATTCCCAGAGTGGTTGTCAATTGAAACAGCCAATTTCCCTTTGCATTTAGTTTCTTCCTTCATTTTTTTCCCGTTGCCTCTTTTCCTTTTTTTTATAGTTTTGATGTTAAGGTGTCAACCAACCGGGAAAGCTTTTCATTTTCAGCCTTGAGCATTTCTATATCACTCTGGATGGTATGATGATTTATTTTCTCCTTATTGACAATATGTGCTTAATGATCATTCAACAGTCCGAGCACACAGTTGTAACATAAGTGATGTTGTAGCAGTTCATGGCATCCATGACATGGGATCTTACCTATTGCCGAGTTTGAAGGAGATGACGCATTCATATGTCAGGTACGTCAGAAATTTCTATTTTACTTTCCTCAGAAGTACCGTCAGTTTGTGTTTTTATTGTGGAACACTGAGGGGATGGTGATCTCGGTGACATTCGATCTGAGGAGCACTGAGGGGATGGAGATCTCGGTGACATTCGATCTGAGGAACACTGAGGGGATGGTGATCTCGGTGACATTCGATCTGAGGAGCACTGAGGGGATGGTGATCTCGGTGACATTCGATCTGAGGAGCACTGAGGGGATGATGATCTCGCTGACCTTCGATCTGAGGAACACTGAGGGGATCAGTCTCTGGGTGCCACTCGCTCCGAGTAGGGCTGAGGGGAGGGGGCCTTGGATGTCATGTGCTTGTTAAACATATCCAACAAGATAGATTCAACCTGCCTGTCTGTGTGGCTGTCTGTCTGCCTGCCTGCGTGTCTGTGTGTCTGTCTGGGTGTCTGTCTGTCTGTCTATCTGTCTGTGTCTGTCTGTGTGTTTGTCTGGTTGTCTGTGTGTCACTCTGTCTCTCTGTCACTCTGTGTGTCTGTCTGTCTGTCCGTCCGTCCGTCCGTCCGTCCGTCCGTCCGTCCGTCCGTCCGTCTGTCTATCTGTCTATCTGTCTGCCTGCCTGTCTTTTTTAACAGGCGGCGTTTTCATATTGACAAGAAAATGGAGCCTTCAAGGCAATAGCGTAATGAGGTGCCTTGTGCTGTTTTACCATCAGTCTTCGCTTGGTAATTAAAAAAGTGTATTCAATAAACGCAAGAAGCATTCGCAAAGAAGAGGAAAATGAACGGGATGAGGAAGGGGCATGGGAGGTGGGGAGGGGGGGGGGGGAGGTGGGGAGGGGAGGGGAAGCTTGCGGGCTCATCGGTCATTGCACTGCCAGGAGACTATTCAACTAAAGGGCGTTCATGTCGCCTGCTACGTTGTTGACTTGGTGTCTTATTGGTGCTTTGCTGAGGCGAAATTTGACGTCCTGCGCTCATCCTCTAATGTGTGTTTCATATATTATGTATGTGATGCTAAATCATGAAGTTCTCTGCCGAGTAACCCGTCGTCAAATGTGAGGACTCGACCAACGAAATACATAGAAGTAGATGGCAGAAGATGTTGAATGAGAGGGCATCGTGTTGTAAGATATACATTAACACACAGGACTACCAGCTTGTACCGTAAAACATCGCATACCGTAAACTACCACATGCATCAACAAAGGGCTACCAATTGGTACTGTAAACTATCACATGCATCAACAAAGGGCTACCAATTGGTACCGTAAACTATCGCATGCATCAACACACAGGGCTGCCAACTTCAGACCTTGTTACCCTACACTTTGGGCCTAGAAAACTACGTCTTTGACCCCAGGGCTACGCTTCTGTGCCTAACCAAGCTGACCTACACTTTTCAGTCAGTCACCGCTACACTTTTTAATTGACAAGTTTATATCGTTTTCCGTTCCATATTTTAGATGCACACCGATTTCGTTTTTTTCAATTACCTCTCTTTCAAAGCGTGTACTGTTGGCAGCACGCGCGCTAGAGTTGCCATAACCCTCATTGACTCAGTTACTGGCTTTCAGTTAGTGTGTAAAGGGCGCACATTGCGTTGAACGTAGAGTTTTCCTAATCGCGGGAAGAAACACACGAAAGGGCGTTCTCTTGTGTCAGAAAAAACACGTCACATCAGAGATCCAGCATGGCGGAAATCACCATAGAAAGCCTGCTTGTGCTGAAGTCTTCAGCCTGGGGACCTGATGAAGCTGCTGCCAAACTCAACAGTGAGGCTCTTGCTGCACTGAAGAGTGCATACAGAAGGAGTCTGAAATCTTGAAAGTCCAACAACAAACAGCTTCTACTGCAGTGTATATAGTGTACATACTTTTTTATGAAAGTAGTTTGACATATCAATCTATTCTTCAGTTTGTGAAAAGTTTGGGCCCCTGTGGAGTGGAAACTTCTTTTGCCATGAAATACTGAATGAAAACTGCATACACCAACAGGTAGTGGCTTTTTGTTTTGTTTTACAACAATCTGTAATGTCTTATAAAGCTACTCAATTTATTGCGAATATTACACACAAACACACAAATGCACGCACATATTTACTTATGTTATAACTGGATTGTATTAGTGATGATGTTGATGAAATAGTAGACTACACTTTTTTACAACTTTGACTACATTTTTCAGCTGCCCCTACTACACTTTGCACTAGCATGTAGTAAACAGGTCTGCAACATGTACCGTAAAACATTGAATGCATCAACGCATAGGGCTACCAACTTGTACCGTAAACCATCGCAAGCATCAACATGCAGAATGCTACCAACTGGTACCGTAAACCATCGCAAGCATCAACACGCATAGGGCTACCAACTGGTAGGACAGCCTCAAGACAAGCAACAAAAAAAGGCAGATATCGCATTCGCATTCGTCACATTAGCTGACATTAGATGACATCGCGATAGACGACAAGCTCAATACAAGCAAAAAAATGACTGTGAGATATTACAATACAATACAATACAATACAACTTTATTTGTCCCACAATAGGCAATTCAAGTACACTTTATGAGGCAGCAATAAAATACTCAAATAATAATCATAGTAGAAGAATACATAAAAATAATGTGATGGGATAAATACATATGAAAAGAAACAGCACAATCGCACGCACACACACTCCCTGCAAACCTCAGCCTCCACGGCACATCACAGGCAAAACAAAGGCAGTCAAAGGGAAACAATCCACCCAACACAAGTGGGCGAAGATCCAAAGCAACAGCACCAACTAAACCTAAGACCACAGCAAAAACAACAAAACAACAAGAACAACACATCTAACTAACTGTTCAAAAGTCTGACGGCATATGGAATAAAAGATTTAGAACCTCGGTTTCCCTTTAAAGGGAGGCACGGAGTATCGGCGTCTAGATGGAAGCAAAGAGAACTCTCTCCTCAGACAGTGGTCCGGGATTTTCAATATTCTCACCGCTTTCTTCAAAATTTGCTGATCACAGAAAGAGGAAAGGTCTCTCTGCTTTACTCCAATGATCTTGGAACAGACGTTGACAATAGCATTTAAACTGTTTCTATCCTTAACGGTCAAGCTGTTGAACCAACAAACAAACGAAAAAGTCAATTATATTGCATTCGCGTTCATCACATTAGCTGAAATTAGATGATATTGCGATAGACGGCAAGCTTAAGACAAGAATTAGGAACCAGTCTGCCACCGCGGAAATAAACACTTGATGGCAGGTATGTACTTGGAGCATCGTGTTTACTTTTCAAGTGACGTATTTTGTCATCAGTCTCTGCTATATACATTTTCTCCATCCTAACTTGCTGGTGTCTTTTAACTTCGTGTAATGCTTCCAAGTCGTCTGTAAGAAGCGAACTTAGTGAAAGTACCATTGACTGCTGTGGATGGAGGCAATATTTCTTTGAAGGGCTGTAGAGAGGAGAAATGAGGCTCCAGAAAGTATACTGAAGCCAGACAGGATGGGTAATGAACACCTTGAGGCACCTTAAAGATGATTCCCTCCGTAACTCATGTGCCTGCTGAGTTTTGTAGTGGGTCTTTTCAGCCACAAAAAGTGCTGCTAAGGCAGCTGAAATTTGCATTGACTGAGAGAAGTAGTAGTAATGAGTAACCAACGCTGATGTTGCTAATGCCTTTTATGTAGCAGTACTTAGTCAGTCATTGTTGTATTGATTGGAGATGGTTCCACTACTGTTCATCCGTCACTTCCTTTTACCATGGAGTGTGAGGTGTGGTCCTCAAGCTTTCGAGGCCTCTAAGCACAAGCGACCCTAGCAGCTTTTCGTGATACTCACCAGAGGGCGTCTCTAGCTCTTTCCCGTGTGGAGACATTCGAGACTCTGGAGTTTCTCGCTCTTACTACAACCGACGTCCATCGAAGATCAAGGATGGTCACGCAGACAATCGATCATGCCGTTGGAAGGATGCTTTTGCTGAAACACCTCCTGAGTTTCTAATTTGCACTCGTCTTCCTGAATGCGCGGAATAACGTGCAAAGATGACTTCTCAAGGCAGAAAAAGAAATCAGCATATGGCATTTTTTTAGAAGCAGGCGAAAACGTCCGCGTCCCATTTGCATAATTTCTTGCAATGCCAGGGTGCCACACCGCTCTCTCCTCTCTCCGCTCTCTGACTGTCCTGATAGCCGATTGTTTTTTGGGTGGTCGATTGATATTAGTCTGAACCTTTGATCCTTAGGATCTCCTCGCTCTCCACCACTAAATCAATGTTCCTGGCAGCATGCACGTGGCCTTCTGTAGAGCTCCAACTTGTCCAGATCGCTAAGGTTTCTGTTGACTTATTTGGAAGAGAGGGCGACAACACCTCTTCACAGCTTTGTGAGCGAGGGAACAGAAGTTGTTGAATGTCAAACACATCTTTAGAATTTTTCGATCTTTTCAGTTTTTGGCTTTGCTCCTTTTTCTCTCTCTATTTCTTTCCTCAGGTCGAACGCTAGTATGCACTTGGTGTATTTTAGAGGGTTTCGGTCTAAAAGTGTGTGCATGTGCGCGCGCGCGCGCGAGAGAGAGAGAGAAGGACGGAAGAAATACTGTATGTCATTTTCCAACGAACTACAACTATGTACTTCTGACGTTTTCTCCAGAATACCGATCTCCATTTCATGGAGCATGGAGTATGGGGGCATGAAGTATGGGAACCGGGGCATGGAAAATGGGGGCATGGAGTATGGGGGTATGGAGTTTGAGGGCATGGAGTATGGTGACCTGGGCATGGAGTATGGGGACCAGGGCATGGAGTATGGGGGCATGGAGTATGGGGGCATGGAGTATGGGGACCAGGGCATGGAGTATGGGGGTATGGAGAATGGGGGCATTGATTATGGGGGCATGGAGTATGGGGACCAGGGCATGGAGTATGGGGGTATGGAGAATGGGGGCATGGAGTATGGGGGCATGGAGTATGGGGACCAGGGCATGGAGTATGAGGGTATGGAGAATGGGGGCATGGAGTATGGGGGCATGGAGTATGAGGGCATGGAGTATGGGGACCGGGGCATGGAGTATGGGGACCGGGGCATGGAGTATGGGGACCAGGGCATGGAGTATGGTGGCATGGAGAATGGGGGCATTTCTTTCCGAATCACCACCTTTGTGAGGCTTCCGTTTAGGTGCGTATTTAGTACGGAACAAAATCCCCACATTCAAAAAGAAAAAGAATTAGGTGGTGTAAATTGCTCGTAAAATCTCTCTTTCTTGAAGTAAACTGCAGATCAGCAGAGAAAGAGGTTTTAAAAAACCCATACTAGATTCGCTTTTTCGATTACAGCTATGCAATCTTCTTACATTCTTTCCGCGCAGTAAGATGCTACGCGCACTCCCTAACCAGCATTACTTCCTCCACCAACATTAATGTCGCCAAGAGAGCCATAATCTAGGCCTGCCTCTCTCTCTCTCTCTCTCTCTCTCTCTCTCTCTCTCTCTCTCTCTCTCTCTCTCTCTCTCTCTCTCTCTCTCTCCCTCTCTCCCTCCCCCCTCCCCCACTCTCTCTCTCTCTCTCTCTCTCTCTCTCTCTCTCTCATATATATATATATATATATATATATATATATATCTCCCTCTCTCTCTGTCCCTCTCTCCCTCTCTCCCTCTCTCCCTTTACCTCCCTCCCTTCGCTCCCTCCCTCCCTCCCTTTCTTCTCTTCTTCCGCTGTCCTTTTCTGTCTTCCTCTCGCAGTCATACTGACATTGTCAGCTCACCAGATAAAAAAGATGGACAGTGGGCTAGTTGCACTTTTGCATAAACCTGTTGACGTCCCTGGGAATCCAGTTCCACTTCTTTGAATCATTTTATCTTTCCATCAGCAGACTAATGACGCCGTCCCAACCACTAACAAAGTCTTTCACACGCTAGGTTCAGGGTACTCTGAGAGAGGGTGCCATCTTGCGGAGGAACTGGAAAGGTCGACATTGTTCCCGTTCGGCGAGCGGGAGTGTGGGGTAGTTCCTAAGGGGGAGTGTTTGCCAGGCAAAGTGTGTGCAGAGTTTTTGTCGCGCTGGAGAATAATTTCCTTGTCTGCTGTCGTGGTAGACGCCCTGCAGAAAAGGCGCGCCTTTGGAGAACCTCTGCACGAGTCCTAGTGGATGCGTCAGAACACGTCAGTTTCTGGTCGTTTCCATGGCAACGGGGATTAGTGAGTCCATGTGGCTGTCCGTGTTGATCAGGGTTTTTTTTCATCACGTCCTGGTAGTTGCGTTCGTGTGACGGTTGTGGGCTTGGCATGTGGTCGATTTGTAGGTTGCCTTGGGTTGAATGATGCATGCTTGGAATGCACGCTCGTAGTTTAAGGCAGTAACAGATGACTGTGTACAGTTGAGTTTGAGTAACAGGTTGTTGTATGCACTCTCCTAACGCCTTGGCATATTTTTTTATGCGGTAGATTAATTTCCCCTGTCTCCAGTAGAAAATATGCCGGACGTTTCATCGCTGTTGATTACCTAGTCCTTGAGATGAACGGCAGACGTGTTTGTCCGTGGCTCGCGGTCATCAATTTCATTATTTTTCCTCAACCTTGCTATGGGGTGGTAGTGTCACTGTGGCTACCAATAGACCTTATTCACGCGAAGGCCATGTTAGTTTTTAAACGAGGCCAACGATGCTAACATGGCTACCGCGCTACCTTCACAGTCTTGCTGGAGCGGCAATTTGACAAATGTTCCTGACTTTTCTCAAGGTTAGACTTCCTTTCATACATGTGATATTCAAACATACAATTAATGCAATCATTATTTGTAAAGAGGAATATGATACAAATGAACTAGAGGCAAAAACCTGAACCCAGCGCAAACCAATGAAAACGTTTCCTTCCTTGCCTCTCATTGGTTAGCTTGTCATGAGGTCAGTGCGTGATCGCTCAGCTTCGCCCGTGATCACGCGCTGACCTCATGACAAGCTGGCCAATGAGAGGCAAGGAACGAAACGGCCGTCTCTTTCCGTGGTTTTCATTGGTTTGCGCTGGGTTCAGATTTTTGCCTCTAGTTCAGTTGTATCATATTCCTCTTTACAAATAATGATTGCATTAATTGTATGTTTGAATATCAGATGTAAGAAAGGAAGTCTAACCTTGAGAAAAGTCAGGAACATTTGTCAAATTGCCGCTCCAGCAAGACTGTGAAGGTAGCGCGGTAGCCATGTTAGCATCGTTGGCCTCGTTTGGAAATCAAAATGGTGGGTTGCGTGAATGAGGTCCATTAATCCAGTTTCCGTCATGCCTGACGGTTGATACAAAAACAAGGATCGCGTTGTGTCTGTCACAATGGTGCGTGGACGGCATAAGTGAAAAGACCCACTCTTTTCCCTTTCTGGCTCATTGTGGTTTGCCCCAACACAACAGGCGTCATCCCTTGTCAAACTCACTCTCTCTGTGGCTCTTTTCTGCAGTGGGTCCTATCCCCTGAGACATGGAGTGACTGATGGATTAATGGATGCGAAGGATGAATGAATAGATGGGCTGATTTAATCAATCCATCGACTGACTGAATGTCTGACAGACAACCACCGAAGGACCAACCGGTGTGTCTGTTTAGAGGGGTGTCTGTTTGGTGGGGTGTCTGTTTGGTGGGGTGTCTGTTTGGTGGGGTGTCTGTTTTATTTTATTCAGAGTCTGTTTGGTTTAGTGTCTGTGTGATGGGTGTCTGTTTGGTTTTGAGGGTGTTTGATTGGATGTCTGTTTGATTCATTGTGTCTGTTTGATTACGTGTCTTGTTTGTTGGATGTCTGGTTGAATATCTGTTTGGTTGGGTGTCTGCTTTGTTGGGTGTCTTTTGATTTGATGTATATGTTGTTGGGTGTCTTTTGGTCGAATATCTGTTTGGTTGGGTGTCTGCTTTGTTGGGTGTCTTTTGATTTGATGTATATGTTGTTGGGTGTCTTTTGGTCGAATATCTGTTTGGTTGGGTGTCTGCTTTGTTGGGTGTCTTTTGATTTGATGTATATGTTGTTGGGTGTCTTTTGGTCGAATATCTGTTTGGTTGGGTGCCTGTTTTGTTTGGTGTCTGCTTTGTTGGGTGTCTATGGATTTGATGTCTATGTTATTGGGTGTATTTTGGTCGGATGTCTGTTTGGTCGGGTGTCTGTTTTGTTGGATGTCTGTGAGGATGGGTGTCAAATTGATTCGGAATATGATTAGTTAGATGTCTGTTTAGATGGGTGTCTATTTGGTTGAGTGTCTGTTTGGTCGGTTGTTTATTTGGTTGGATGTCTGGTTGATTGGGTGTTTGGTTGGTTGGGTGTCCGGTTGGTTGTCTGCTTAGTTAAGTGTATTTTGGTTTGGTGTCTGTTTGCTCGGGTGTCCTGTTTTCGGAGGTTGCGTTAATTTTAACTTCTGAATGTTGTGTTTGAGGTGGTTATGGAGAAATGCTGCATGGGTTACGAACGAGTAGGAAGAAGTGTCTGAATCTCAAGAAACGAACGTCATTTGAGATTTGATGGTATTCTGGTGCCAA